>CAJQUN010000929.1:0-142791 GCA_907163345.1 Haberlea rhodopensis
ATTCAAGTCCAGAAAACAAAATCAGTTTATCAGTGGTAACGGTACGCCTGCATGGATGAAGATTTAATCTTTATTGCAGCCGAACCATTTACCGAAAACAGCCTGACATTTTTATTGATCGAAAATCGGCAATCCAAACAGCATGTCGTAGTCGGCGTTGCGACTGTTCCGCTCACTTCGATAGAAAGACGTGTGGATGATCGGAACGTGGCGTCTAGATGGTTCTCTTTTTAGAAGATCCAACGATGGAGAAGAGGGTTTACAAAGGTAGGGTCCACTTAAGGCTATGTTTCGACGGTGATATCACGTGATGGATGAAGGTGCCAACTTTTGCAGCGATTTTCGCCCTACCGCAAGGCAGCTTTGGAAACCTCCAATTGGAACACTTGAGCTAGGTATTATTGGATGTAAGAATTTGTTACCAATGAAAACAATTAATGGTAAGGATCTACTGATGCTTATGTTTGGCTAAATATGGTAACAAATGGGTCAGAACTCGTACAATTACGGATAGTTTAGATCCAAATGGAACGAGCAGTATACGTGGAAGGTCTATGATCCGTCGACCGTGTTGACACTAGGAGTATTTGATGGTTGGGAAGTATTTGGATCTAATGGGTCTGAAGAGCCTGCCCGCCCTGATTCTCGTATTGGAAAGGTTCGTATTCGTGTATCGACCTTGGCGATCGGGAAGGTGTATAGGAGTATTTTCCCACTATTTTTGTTGTCAAGGGTCGGTTTAAAGAAAATGGGAGAAATAGAACTGGCTGTTCGATTTGCACGTGTGGCTCCAACTCTTGATTTCTTGCACGTTTATTCACAACCCTTGTTGCCAATGATGCACCACTTGAAGCCTATTGGCATGGTTCAACAAGATGTACTCAGAACAACAGCAGTCAAGATAGTCTCCGGGCACTTGTCACGGTCAGAGCCACCACTGAGACACGAGGTTGTGACATACATGCTAGATGCTGACTCGCACATGTTCAGCATGCGAAAAGTGCGTGCGAATTGGTTGAGGATCATTAATGTGATCGCAGGAGTAATCGACATGTTCAGATGGATAGATGATACGCGTTCTTGGAAGAACTCAACATCCACGTTACTAGTACATGCGTTGTTAGTGATGCTTATGTGGTTTCCTGATCTAATTGTTCCCACGCTTGCGTTCTATGTATTTGTGATTGGTGCTTGGAACTACAGATTCCATTCAAAAGCTTCATTGCCTCACTTTGACACAAAGATTTCACTAACAGAGTCCATTGATCGCGATGAGCTTGATGAAGAGTTCGATGCAATGCCATGTATGAGGCCTGAAGAAATGGTGCGTGCAAGATATGACAAGTTGCGAATGCTTGGGGCTCGTGTCCAGACAGTGTTGGGAGATCTCGCCACACAAGGAGAGCGTGTACAAGCATTGGTTGCATGGCGTGACCCGCGTGCCACCGGGATCTTTGTGGGATTGTGTTTTGTTGTGGCATTTATCTTGTATTTGGTTCCTTCAAGAATGGTGGCTATGGCATTCGGATTTTACTATCTGAGGCATCCAATATTCAGGGACCGAATGCCTTCACCGGCCCTCAATTTCTTCCGGCGACTGCCTTCCCTCGTGGATCGGATGCTGTAGTTCGATTGAATGAAGGATTTATAACTTATAAGCAAGCAAGTGTATGACAAACTTTAATGAATAGATGGTTAAAATTTGAAGTATTGATGAGTTTATGAGACGTTTTAAGTTTTAAACAGAAAACGCAATAATCTGACATGCAAATTGGACAATCAATTAAAGATGAAATTAATTCGTATACTGTACTTTGATGGTTAGGTCCAAAAAACTTATTTTAATTACCATGCCAAAGTTTTCTTCTTGTTTTGCGCCTTTGGATTTTCTGTGAGTTCATATGCAAAAAATATCTTCCATGTAAATGACACTACGTAGTGATGGAATCAAGAATATTACCAACCTTAACAATTGTTGGAAACGTGACGTGCATATATGATTTAAATTAACTTGCTCTTGCTCGATCGATCGAGCGGCCCAAAAAATATCGGGTCTTGTGAGCAGTAGCTCGATCGATCGAGAACTTTGCTCGATCGATCGAGCAGTGTATATGTTTTGTGAAATGGTATATCCATTCATGTTTGGGGTGGGATTTTTGGCCAAATATTGCCTCCAAATGGTGTCCTTTGGACTTAGTTTTTGGTCTACTAGATAACATAACATAAACCCACTTGTTTAGAAAAGAATTTTCGAAGATTCTTATCATATATTTAGTGAAATTTGAGAGCATTTGTTGTTCATTCAAATTGAGTGCTTTGAACCTTTTGTAGTTTGAGGACTTGTGATTTGAGTGCTCCTATCGGGACAAGTCGATAGTCGTTGTATCTTTGGGTAGACAAATTGCCAGTAGCAAGCCATTAGCACCATAGCGGAGCAATATTGTCTTAAGACGGAGATTACAAATCTCGCCTCGACATAAAACTTGTTTTTGAAGTCCATTGTTATTTTTTTCTGAGATACACTTTGGAGAGAAATTTTATACAACAATCTTAAGACAGTAACGATCAATTTCAATGGCTTCATCGAGTGCAACAACAACTACTGTTCATCATGGTGAAAGGCCTTGAAAGGTTCAATGGGAACGAATTCAAGCGGTGGCAACAAAGATGCTATTTTACTTGACCACGCTAAGTTTGGCAAGGTTCTTAACTGAGGAGCCTCCTACGGTTGAAGAAAAAGAGACTGACACCCAAAAGAGGGCAGCACTGGATGCATGGACTCAAAGCGACTTCCTATGGCAAGAACTACATCCTAACGGGTTAGACACTAAATTGTATAGCGTTTATTGTCTTGTGAAAATAGCAAAAACTTTGGGCATCGCTGGAAAAGAAGTACAAAAGTTGAGGTTGCCGGCATGAAGAAATTCATAGTTGGACAGTTCCTGGATTTCAAGATTGTTGATACCAAGCATGTGATGGCGCAAGTGCAAGATCTACAAGTGATCTTGCATGACATTCATGCGAAGGGAATGAGTCTAAGTGATTCATTCCAAGTCGCCGCTATGATTGAGAAATTGTCTCCTATGTGGAAGGACTTCAAGAACTATCTGAAATACAACGAAAGGAGATGAGTCTTGAAGACCTTGTGGTTCAATTACGAATCGAGGAGGGCAACAAAGTTTCCGAAAGGAAGGCGTGTAGGTTTCAAATGGAACCACGGGCTAACCAAGTTGAACAAAGAACCGGATCAAAGCGTAAGTTTGATGGTACAGCCTCCAACAGTGGCAAGTCCAAAAAGTTCAAGGAAAATGCTATAAGTGTGGAAAGCACAACCACATGGCAAAGGATTGTCGTAACAAAGACACTCGTAGGAAAGCAGAAGATCAAATGTGACCGAAGAAGATCGTCTCTCAATTGATTTGGATGATCTAGCGCTTACCGTTTAAATTAGATTGTGTATCTTTGAAAGCTGTAAACTCCAAGAATGAAGTGAATCTAAAAAAAATGTAATGACGATATTTGTTGAAAGCAATAAAATTTATGTATTACTTCTTGTAGTGGATCTTATGGTTTGTGGCATGATTGTTAGGATCATTTAAACCATAGTTCGCAGCACAAATTGTAATGTTAAATTTACTGCTTATATGAGCACTAAGTTAACAAAATCGTCATTCATTTGTTAGAAGAATCGTAACGTCTCTAGAGCTTACTCACAATGATTGTTTGTGATGGAAAGATTGTGCAAACTAGATATGTGAGAAAAGTAATTTGTTACTTTATCAATATTGACACATGATATTGTTGTGATTTTTTTTGCTATGAAGCAAAAACAAGGCCAGTGGGGTGTTTTTAAACACTTCAAGAATGAGATTGGAATAAAATTTAGCAAATGAGTTTTGCTATGGGAAATTGTGAGTAGATTATACTTGTGTTGTCTAAGATTTTGACGCTTAACCTTGAATCTGCAAGACTGTAAAATCTTGAATTTGAGTTTCTAAGCTTTGTACGCTTAAACACAAGTGATAAATCGAAGCCACAAATTTTGATTAAGCGTTTGTAATATCTCAAATTGGTTCATTTTGAATTTCTAAGCTAGTACGCTTATAACATGAATTTGCAAGATTTAAAATCTTGAATTCAAGTTTTCTACGTTAGTGCGCTTAAATTGCAAATTGTGAACCGAGTTTGAGAATATTATCCAAGTTTCAACTTTTGTAAGCAAGTACGCTTAAATCCGAAATTTCAAGAAATAAAAACTTGAATTTTGATTTTGTAAGTCTATAATGCTTAGAACTTGAAACACGAAAGTTTGAACGCCAGTGCACTTCGTTACTACCCGAAGTTGTGGGGGAAGCAATCCTGTCGGCCAACTACATTCTAAACATATAACCACACAAAGTAAGGATGAAACTCCTTATGAGTTATGGAAAGGTCACAAGCCTTCCTACAAATACTTGAAAGTGCGAGGGTGCTTGGCTAAGGTAGAAGTACCAAAACCAAAATCGGGCCTAAAATAATAGATTATGTAGTTATTGGTTATGCTAATAATAGTAGTGCATATCGATTTTTAGTACATAAATCTGAAATAAGTGATGTGCATGAAGGTACAATTATGGAATCAAGAAATGTGGTATTTTTTGAAGAAGTATAGGCAAAAGGCCTTTAATGATTTCTAAGCCATATTAGAATATGTTGGCGTATATTGGGATACTCTTCTAGGAGATCACCTACGTAAGTGTGAAGTGTGGCTGCTTCAAAGAATAGAAAGCAACTTATGAAACCAAGCGAGGTACATGGCCGAAACGGACACAACCGTAAGAAACCAATACAGATGTTAGAATTGTTATGGCGTGGAAAAAAAAATAATTTATTTTTATATTATTATTTTGAAAAATTCACATATTTGCCCCTCTAATTTTTTATTATTATTTGGCTAATTGGCTTAGTATTCTTTGGAAAGCCCAACCCAACAAGCACTGATGAAGAAAATGATTTAGGGCTCGATTTTTTAGTGACATTTATTATTGCAAAGACTATGCTAATTTCTTTCTTCCTTCCCTTTCCCGTGAGAAAAACACTTCAAAGCAATCGAAAAATTAAGGCTTGTCTTTTCAATCGAAAATATTCTTCGGGTTCTTGATCTATCTGTAAGTTATTTGGTTTGTTCATATATGTTTCATTTATCATGTTTGATATGCTGCATTTGACTTATTTTTAATTTATTTGTGTCTCACTTGAAATCCTTGTATGCTAAACCTGATTTTTAATATATATTTTTTCAATTTGATAATGAAGGAAAGGAATGGAATTTGAGATACTGTTATGTAAACTAGGGATCTAGAGAACATTTATTGTGAATTATTTTTCTGGTATCAATTGTTGCTACTGTTGAAGGAATGGAATTTGATGCTGCTTATTTGGGTTCACACTATATTTGCTTAATTTATGTTGCATAAAATATTTTATGTATTCTTGTTGTATTGCAAACAATTTACATTTTTTATGTTTCGACCTACATAGAAGATAGAGGAATGGTGGATATTTATATATTATTATTTTTTCTTTCTAAGTGCCTCATTATTTAATTGTTGTTTGTTATGTTTACCAAAGTTTTGGAAAGTGTATCATATTTTTAACGACTATGCTACTTTACCCGATAGAATTAATATATGTATTTTGATAATTTGGTGGTTATTTATTGTTGTGAGGTAGAAAATGAGCATAAGGAGAATTGATTCTTATTTCAAGAAAAAATTTATTCAAGACGTCGCTTCTAACCCTAATGCTTCTACAACTAATGATGATATTATTCTTCCTGAAAATGCGGTTATCCCTGAATGTCAAGCTATGTATCCAGACTCTCCCACAAAGAAAGTTCCAAGGATTGAACAAGGTTCAACTAATACTGATATAGAACGGGATCCAGGCAAGAGGAAGATGATATGGGATCATCATGTAGATAAAAGAGATGAAATTCGACGAGCATTTCTAATGCACGGTCCTTATCAACCAAAATCCAGTGGGCTTATTGACAGACATGGTAGAAAGTTTCTTTCTTCATGGTACAAACTTTTTCCTGATTGGTTGAAGTATTCTTCTCTCAAAGATGCAGCATTTTGTCTTCCATGTTTTCTCTTTGCAAAGCCATCTCGAGTGTGTGGATGGAAAACTTTTGTTGTTGGTAGATTTCAATCGTGGAAAAGGTGAATGAAGGAAAACACTGTCCTTTGCTGACCCATATTGGAGATGGTCCTATTACTTCACATAAAATATCTGTAAAGTATTGTCACGATATGATGAATTCATTACAACATATTGACACAATTATGGATAGACAATCATTGGAGTTAATTGCAAAGAATCGATTAAGGATCAAAGTTTCTGTTGATGTTGTCAAATTGTGTGCATTTCAGGGTATTGCATTTAGGGGTCATAACGAACACTTAGATTCACATAATCATGGTAATTTTTTAGAGATTTTGAAACACATGGCTTCCTACAATGACGAGGTAGCTTCAATTGTTCTAGAAAATGCTCCACAAAATGCCTCTTATACCTCTCCAACAATTCAAAATGAGATTTTAGCTGTCTATGCAAGTAGAATTCAAAGATTTATCCGAGCAGAAATTGGGAATGAGAAATTTTGTATTATTGTTGATGAAACTCGAGATGAATCAAAAAGGGAACAAATGGCTATTATTTTGAGGTTTGTTGACAAAGAGGGGATTCTTCGAGAAAGGTTCTTTGATATTGTTCATGTAGAGGATACTAAATCATCTACTTTGAAGAAGAAAATAAGTGAAGTACTTTCTCATCATGATCTTAGCATACAAGATATACGAGGACAAGGATATGATGGTGTTAGTAACATGAGAGGGAAGTGGAACGGTTTGCAAGCTCTATTTTTGAATGATTGTCCATATGCTTATTACATTCATTGTTTTGCTCATCGCTTACAATTGATATTAGTTGCCACATCCCGAAGCGTCATTCCTATTGAGCATTTCTTCTCACATTTGACTAGTATCATTAATATAGTTGATTCTTCTTCCAAACGTCATGATCAGCTGCAAATTGCACGGGCTACTCAAATTGCAGAATTGACTTCAACTAATGAGCTTGAAACTGGAAGAGGGAAAAATCAAGTTGAAAGCTTACAACGTCCAGGCGATACAAGATGGAGCTCTCATTTTAAATCCCTTCATAGCTTACTTAATATGTTTGATTCTACTCTTTTGGTATTAAGTGAGATAATAGATATAACAATGTTATGTCTTCCAGAGCTGCGCCAGTTGGAGCTTATGAGGTGATGCTATCGTTTGAATTTGTATTTATCTTGCATTTTCTACATGAATTATTGGGAAGGACGGATGTTCTTTGTGGCATGCTACAACACAAATCTCAAGATATTGTAAATTCAATGGATGCAGTATCTGATACAAAAGAAGTTATTCGGAATTTTAGAGAAAATGGGTGGACTGATTTATTTGAAAATGTGAAGGCATTCTGTGAGAAACGAGATATAGAAATTCCTGACATGGGTGGCCTTCGTCAATCAATTAAAGGCCGTGTTCGAAAAAGCAATCCTATTATGTGGGAGCATCATTATCGGATTGACATATTTTATGGGACAATAGATTGCATATTACAAGAGATGGACCTCCGGTTTAATGAAAAAGTGGTGGAGTTGTTAAAGCTAAGTTCAGCTTTGGATCCTAGAGGCGGGGTATAAATCATTTAACATCAATCATATCTGCAAACTAGTTGAGAAGTTCAATCCAAAAGATTTCACAAGTCAAGAGAAGTTACATCTTAAGTATCAGTTGGAGCTTTTTGAGCTTGATATAAAAAGAAATAAACGTTTTCAAGATATTTCGACACTTTCTAAATTATGCCGAGTTTTGTCAAAGACGAGAAATTGTTGCTTTGAGGATTCGAACACGCGACCATCGTCTTCTACTCTAAAGCTCTAACCAATTGAGCTAATGGGCCTTTGTGTTTGTAAACTAACCTCAAATATATTTATCTAATTTTTTAAAAAAAATTATTATTTTTTAAAATAACGGATCCGGTTCCGGTTCAACCCGAAAACGGATCCCTTTAGTCGGGAACCGGTAAGATACCGGTTTTGAAATAGTAGAATCGATCCGGACCGGTTCGAAACCAATTAGCCCGATTCTGATTCCGAACCGGGCTAACCGGTCTGGTTTCGGGCCAGGTCTGGATTGACCCGGCCCATTAAGCACCCCTACCTACCAGTCAAATTAAACATATTGCTCCAAAAATCCAAATTATAATTTTTGAATTTCAATTTTCACAAATACTTAACTAAAATAGCGGCATTCACTTAGGATGGATTTGAATCGGGAGATTTGAAAGCAATGAGTTTCAAATTCTTGATTTAAAATTTTAAATCCATTTAATTGTCTGTGTGAATTTATATTGGATGTATTCTAAATCTAAATCTTTCTAATTTATGTAAATGCAATATTAATTTTGATGGATTTGAAATAAATATAAGATTTGTGTCATTTCAAATCTATTATCAAATTAAAATCCAGATAATCAGTAATCGATTAATCAAAAGTTAAAAACAATCAAATCAAATTATTGATCCAATTTAGGAAACTTAATTAGCTTGGTTGTATCAAATTTTTGCACAGCTAATATCTGAATTTAAAATAATAAATTGATAATACAGCTAAAAAATTTCAAAAATTAATTATTAATTGGATTAACTAAAATCCATCAGAAAAATCAAATAATAAGAATATAATAATAGAAGTGATAAAACACAATATGGGTTTTGAACTTAAAAGAAAAGACCTGCCTTCAGGGTTTTTTAATAATTTAACCTAATTTTTATTATAGTTATTAAAATAACCGGAATTTTTTTTTTTATAAAAGTAACCTAAGTCGCCATCTGAGATGGCGACAATCATAAAAATTTATTAATGTCGCCATCTCAGATGGCAACAACCATATCATAAATATTTTTTTAAAATGTCGCCTTCTCAGATGGCGATATCAAAGAAATTTTTTTTTTTAAACTTATGTCGCCATCTCAGATGGCGACATCAATAAAATTTTTTTTTTTATTGATGTCGCCATCTCAGATGGCGACATCAATAAATTTATTTATTTTTATTGATGTCGCCATCTAAGATGGCGACATCAACACAAAATAAGAAACCCTACTCTTCATTTTATACATCGGCCGCCGCTTCTGTTTTTCTCTTCAAGCTAATCGATTCCACTCTTTTTTTGTTCTTCTCGTAAAATCTTCTCGTAACCTCAATTTCTCATCTAACTTATTTAAGGTATGTTTTTATTTTTGTTATGCTTTGATTTTAGATAAATCATGATATTTTATTTAGAATCTTTTGTTTGATTTTTGTTATTGTTTAATTTTAGATTAAATATGATTTTGATATGTAAATTGGGAGTATATGTGTTGTTGGTTAATATTTTGACGATATTGATGTTGAAATGTTGGTTCCGGTGGGCCGGGTGAAAAAATGAATCTGCCCGGCGGTGGCGGCCTGGCGGCGGTGGCGGCCTGGCGGCTGTGGCGGCCCGGCGGGGGTGGCGGTTGTTGATGGTTGTTGTGTGACGATCGTAAGTAGTCGGAGGATATTGTTTGTAATGTTGAGATTAATGTTTTAATTTTTTGTGTTATATTTCAGGATGGATCAAATGAGGCAACCAGGCCCGATCGACACACATCTTTTGTCATTGCAGTCTTCACATCGATCCGAGGATGTGTGGGCAGGTGATATGGATAGCATACTGCGTGGGAGAAACCCACATAGTTATTTTTGGGATTTGTGTCCACTAGATACACGTATTGTTAATTTGTTGCACGTGATAGGATTTTATGGTATATATAGGTGTGGTAAGATTGAGCTTGACATGCATCTGATCACGGCTATAGTTGAGAGATGGCGCCGTGAAACACACACATTTCATCTCAGATCGGGAGAGGCGTCTATCACACTGCAAGACATTGCAGTAATATGGTCATTGCCAGTAGATGGCATCGTAGTGTCGGGGATTGATATTGATAGGAGTCTACCCGATTGACAAGAATATTGCCATGCATATTTAGGTTTCTTACCAGCCATCACCGACCTTAAGGGTGCACGTTTGAAATTAGTTGCTTTGTATAATCATTTGCTGCTCAATCCATTGGATGAAAATAGTACAGCAGATGATGTTGTTAAGTTTACACGGGCTTGTGCGTTGTTGATGTTAGGGGGGATTATGTGCCCTGATACATCAGGTAATTTTGTTAGGTTACTGTATGTACAGAAGTTGGAGGATATCGACGCTGCCCATACATATAGTTGTGGTAGTGCTGTGTTGGCGTACTTGTATCGTGAGTTGTGTACGTCATCAGAGAAAGGGAAAAAAGTGATAGGTGGTGCCTTGCAAATCGTACAGGTAAATATGTTTGTTTATTTTAAATAATTAAATATGTTTGTTTATTTTAAATAAATCTAACTTGTATTATTGATGTCATTACAATAAATGAGATTTGGGCATGGTCATGAATCCCAAGTTTGACTCCTCAATTGGGTGTTGAAAGATCTGATTATGGGCCACTAATGATCGGTCCAGATAATGTGTTACCTGCTGCTCCATATGGTGCAAGGAAACACGAATATGTCTTGTTTTATAGCTGTTTGTATATGTTCATGCATCTAATCATTTATCTGAATATATACAGGTGGTCATGTCATTTACGATTTACTGAAACTGGGAGTCATTCTATACGTATCATGAGGGACATTCTCGATGAGCAGCCAGTAACTCAAGTAAACACGCTGTTAAATTTGTTCATACAAACAACATTACTTTGATATTTTCTAAAGCAATGTTATTTTGTAGTTTATTTGGCAGCCTTACCCCGATGAGTATACTGAAGGAATTACGGAGTTAGGAACATATAAAGGCCCGTTGATTTTCTTTGATATCGTTGAGATGCAACGATCTGAGAGAATACTCCGACAATTTGGTATGCTACAAGACATACCAGAAGATCCTCAATCGGGGGATGAGGCATTGCATCATATTGGTCGAAGGGGAAACGTCAACAAAGACTGGAGCGCTCGGCATCTCGCATACATACTTTGCTGGGAGATGGCAAATGATCTACGTGTTGAGAGACCACGATTTACTGATGGTGGTTACTACGTTGTTGGCGGATACACCGAGTGGTATGAACAAGTCACACGTAGATACATTGGACGTGGCCAATATTTTGTACAGACGGGATATCAACATGGTGATGGTCCGGCATGGCAGCACGTGGTACGTGAATTACGTTTAAATTTGTTTTTATAATTGTGATTAGATGTATATATTTTATATTCTATATTTGGACTTTGCAGATTGAGCAGATGGAGCAATTAACTATAAGCTATGACCGACATCTGGCTGATGACTTGCCTATGACGACAGAGTCGATGAGGCAACACAGAAGTATGTTCGAGAATGTGGTGCGAGTGGCTCGTGAACGACGAGATAGAAACTTCCCGGCATACAATGAAATACAGTCTGTTGATACACATATGCCGGCAGATGTTGCAGGTCCATCTACATGGACAGGGTCGGATATGCAGACAGATATTGCAGGTCCATCTACGTGGACAGAGCCAGATATGTATACAGACTATTATATTCCTGTGCCTGCACCATCAGATGATATATCTCCCTTCACGCCATATCCCTCTATGCCCACCGAAGCCCAGTCTAGCAGCGTGGATACAAATGTAGATATTGGGTTTGCAACATACTCTTCTATGACTTCACCTTTCGATGTCTCTCCAGTTCTATTCCCTCAATTGACTCCATTTCAGCAGCCTGCCAACACACCTGCTGCAAGGCAAAGAGGCGAGGAAGTCGTTGAGCCACGAAGAGTTAGAAGACAGACAAATCCTCCTCCTTGTGGTACTGGAGGAAAACTTGCTACTCGTCGTCGTCGTTGAAGTCATAATTATGTTGTAAATTGTTACCGATTCTTGTAGTTATAAAATTAAGTTTGAAAAAAATGTTTGTTTTGTGAGCATACAAATAAAAAATTTCGTAACGTACAATAATTTCAGAATAACGTAAATTTATTTACACAATAAACATACAATCAATTACACGCCAAAAATTTATTGATTTCTAGAACTTGAAGCCATTTGTCGTCTTGCTCGGGCTTCTGGCCAATCCATCTCATTTTGGATACGTGTAGTGCGATCACGACCTACCCGTTTGGACGTGCGCAGAGTGGAGTTGTGGAATAACTCGAAGCACGGGGTGTCCCAATACTGCTCTGCCCACAGTGGATTGAATTGCCCTTGATATGTGTTCCAGTACTCAGACATATTATAATACTGGATGACTAATTTTTTCGCATTTAAACCATAATGTCGACACACTTGTATCGCATGTGAACATGGTATGCCAAACTGTTTCCATTTTCCGCAAGAGCATTCCCTTGCTTTGAGGTTGACCACGTGTGTATTGCCGCCACATCCTGCTTGCTCTCTAGTGATTACAGAAACAGTTAATTGTCTTCGATCGAACATCCGAACATCATGGTGAATGGAATTATGATCAGCACGAGCATATTTTTCAAATACATAATCCGGCCAATCTTGATTATTCTGGATCATTCGTTCCGCGTTCTTAAGTCGTTCAAGAAAATAGAGCACACAGCGATCAACAGTTAATTGCACAATAGCGGTGATTGGAAGGCGACGAGCACCCTTCATAACTCCGTTAATGCACTCGGACATATTTGTCGTAAGAATACCACACCGCCATCCACCATCATGTGCAAGAGTCCATTTTGACTTGTCAATCCGATTCAAATAATCAAATGCTCTTGGTTCAATACTTTTTATTTCTTCCATTGTAGAATCGAACTTTCTGAGCTGATTTTCTGAACCAGCTTTCCAGCATAAGTCTTTCAAATGAACATTTTTGAACCGACTATTAAAGTTCGAGCACACATGTCTCAAACAAAATCGATGCACTCCATGCGAGGAATTGAAGTCGGCAACACATTCAGCGGCTGCAATAAGGCCCGGATGCCTATCAGATATCAAGCACACACCATCAGATCCTTTAACAATGTGCTTGCTAATCAACTCCAAAAACCATTTCCACGACAAAAAACTTTCCACGTCAACGATTGCAAAGGCCAAAGGTAAGACTTGATTGTTAGCATCCATGGCAACGGCAATCAACATCTTATGTTGATATTTTGTATACAGATGTGTTCCATCTACACTTATAACTTTTCGACAGTGTCGGAATCCATCTGCACATGGTTGGAATGCCCAAAACACGTAATTCAAAGTCATCTCTGTTGGTCTAGCATTCGGTAGGTGGTCCCATTCGACGACTGTGCCTGAGTTCCATTTTTGCAAAGCTCCCATGTAATAAGGCAATTTTCTTACAGAGCTCTCACATGTTCCATAAACATTTTCAGCAGCACGTCTCAAACTATACCAGCCTTTTGCATATGAGATCTCAAAACCATACTTATCTTTAACAGTTTGAATAACATACTTTACCTCATAGGATGGATCACGTCGAACGATTCCCACTAGCAAACTAGCAATCATATTTTTGTCCAGATTTGCATGATCGATCGATAAATCACTTAAAAGACAAGTGTGAGAACCCCCATATTTTGTTATTTTGAACATTCCATTTTTTTTCCCCAATGAGGCGCGTAGAAACCATCTGCAAGGCATATCTGATGTACTATGTTTGCACACCACTTTCCATAAAGTTTTTGTACTTTTGACAACAAGATACTCACGTTTTACAATCCGTACGGAGTAATCCTTCACAGCTGCCTGAAGATGACCTTTATCTTTAAATACTATATTCAGATGGATATCTCCTTTCGAATAATCGTAATAACTCCCCCACTTACCAGTTGGAAGGTCGATCGAATCACCAAATGCGTCTGCATGTGTCGTGGAGCAAAATGGAATTGTTTGATAAAGCTCAGGTTCATTTGTTGTGGTTGTGTCTGCTACAGTAACTGGCACCTCTGCAATATCAACCTCATCGTCAGCAGACTCATCCTCAGATGGAATCCCCTCCGGTTCAGACCGAATATCATCTCCAAAATCCACAAAACTGTCTGCTAGTGGCTCGGGAACAACATCGTCAGCAACTATCGGAGCATCATCTTGAATCATAGAGGTAGTTGGTCTTTATGTAACTACTACAGATGGACCACTACCAGTTGTTGGCATTTCTGTAATAAAATCATAAGCACATGGTTCTGTTTGTATATACATCTCCAAAAAAGTATGATTTTGTTCAATATCCAATAGCCATGCTAGATTGTAATCGCTGTCGACGGGAAAAATTGTTTGTTTCATCCCCGAAAAATCATTGAATATATATTTACAAGATATTTTCAGAATGAACTGGTGACGATCGATGCCAGTAATATCATATACATCGCTCAATAACTGTAAATAATTAATATTGCGAGATATTGTCATGCCTTTTGACGGACCACGATCATATCTAACAGATTCTGAATCTTGTAATATTTGGCCTCCCCAATACAACAAAACTTTAATTGACATACCTTAAAAAATAAAGATAAAATTCATAAATTAATATATGATATATAATGCTGTTATATATGATTATTTATATAACAACGTACCTAAAATATGCTGATCGGAGCAAATAACTGGAGGATATGAAATGAGTTATATGAAATGAGCTGAATATATGAAATGAGTTATATGAAATGAGCTGATTTCGTTCAAATAAATAGATGAAAAAACTGATTAATGTCGCCATCTCAAATGGCGACATAAAATAAAAAATGAATTTTTTTTTATTGTCGCCATCTGAGATGGCGACAATGTTATAATTTTTTATATTTTTACGTCATTTTTTGCCGACAACACGTAAAAAATATTTTATAATGGTATTGATGTCGCCATCTAAGATGGCGACATCAATAAAAAAAATTTTTTTACTGGATGTCGCTATCTTAGATGGCGACATCATAAAAAAAAAAGTTTTTATTGATGTCGCCATTTCAGATGGCGACATCAATAAAAAAAAAACTTTTATAATGTCGCCATCAGATGGCGACATCATAAAAAAAAAGGTTTCTATTGATGTCGCCATTTCAGATGGCGACATAAATAAATAAAAAAAAAATTAGTATGTCGAATAATTTGGTAATTGTCGTCATCTGAGATGGCGACTTGGGTTACTTTTATAAAAAAAAAAAAATTCGATTATTTTTATAACTTTAATAAAAATTGTGGTTAAATTGTTAAAAAACCCCCTGCCTTCACGCTCCGTCTCTTTCTGAGCTGTTTTTATTTTTTTTTAATATCAAAACGCCCAAACACTAACTGAGAGAGGGAGCCTTTTCCAGGGAAGAAGAAGAAGATCGCTTGATCCATCAATTCTTCTCCCGTTTCTCCAATCATTGAAGATGAACGACCTTTTGTCGGTGAGTTTGTGCCTTATTTTGATTGACTAAATCTTGATGTGGTGCATAATTTATCTGATTTTTAAGTCTCGTGCCGAATTGTAGCTTGTATCAGCTGGAAATGGAATGAGAAGATATATTTTTGTTTTATAAAAATACCTTTATGATGCATTTTTTATCAGTATTTATCTGGAGAAATTGCCTGTGAGAAGAATTGGGATGTACATTACTTTCATTTACTTGATTCGTTTTTATGAACTTTCTATTTGTTGAGTATGGTCGATTAAATCATGTTGAGGACAGATCTTTGAAACGTTTTCAATTCTGTTTATTTTTTATCGAGTTTATAGATTCCGCTGTTCGTGGAGGGGTGTGGTAAGTTGGAAACTTTTGATCGGTTCGTCTTTTATTGGACTCTAGTTCCTGTTTCTATATAGAAAATGAGTTCGTTAGCTGAATGTTTTCGGTAAAAGATGTGGAACGCGCTTGCATTTATTATTATTTTCTTGTTTTTTAATACTACGTTGATCTTGGCACATGAATTTAACTACACGATCGTTAAGCTTATGGTAGGCCATAGAATGCACAATATAATGAGACCATGAAGCTTTTGATATTCTGATATAATTACAGTTCTTGAAGTTTTTGTTTGGTTCGGTGCAGCTCCATTTGCCTCCTTGTGCCTGCTGATATATCACACAGTTTGCACATTACCTATTGTAGATGTATATGGGTTGGGCTTATGGCCCAAAGCCCAATATACATTCATTTGGGTGAGCTTGTGGCCCAAGGCCCAGTAGACATCCATATTTGACATAAGGCAAACCCTAGCCGTCAACCCAGTTAAGGCAGGTCTGACCTAGGGCTAGGGTTTGAGCACTATAAGTAGGTGTCTTTGCCTCCACTCACAATACACCAACAACATTACAATACTCTCGTTCTCACAACATAGTTCGTTCCTCTTGGAGAATCACCAACGAACTCCAAGGGTTTAAAGTGTGTATTAAAAGGTAGCTTACTCTAGTAGTAATCTACCGAATACCAACGAGGATTCAAGATCTAGGAGGCTTGTAGACGGGCTAGATGATCCGGGAAAATCAGACTTCCGCTGCAAACGGGCATAATCAGGTATATCGAATACCCGACTATTTTATGCCAGATTTTCCAACAGTGGTATCAGAGCCATCAAAAGCTCGATCTCGCCAATAATTAATTTATGATTTACGTAATCATAATTTGAATTTTCATTGCGATTTGCGTGATTAAATAAATCCATCAGCAAACCCACGTTCACAACAAAATTAGCAAGAAAAGGAATTTTTTTTCCTACTGTTTTGATAAGCTTACAGATGACATTTACAAAACAACAATTTTGTTGTAATTTGGTTTAAGAATAATGCTATTATTCATTGAAACAAATAAATATTAAGGAAGAACAATGGCTGCCCATACGTACTAATAACACCTGAAAGTGGCGCAGACTTTCACGACCATCGGAGTAGGCCACTTTAAGGTCTCGATATTCTAGCTGCTAGATACTCATATAGCCGCAAACTCAACGCCTATACTACTGCTGGAGGATCTGCTCACGGTGGACCTCCTGCGTGCGGCGAACGAGGCGAAGGAGCAAATCGGCAACGGTTTCACTGTTATGTCGACCGAAGGCGGTGCAGCCAAAACCTAAAGAAGCGTCTGAGAACGGCAGAGCCTCTCACTAATTATCTCCAAAGACCGCGGCCATTCGTGCTGCTACAAGCGCACGATCTAGAGCAAGGAGGTGCTGCTGCACCGGGTGCAACAGCAGCGTCGAGAGCCGGTTTTTCCGCTGCCATATGTGCCGACAAGGTCGTGCAGCCATGGATGAGTTCTGGCGGCTGTGAATTTTAGCGATGAATTTTTTTTGGAAACCCTAGATTTTATCCGGATTTGTGACGATCTGGAGTTTAAAAAAAAAAAACGAGAGTGACGGCGTTTTTTTTTGCATGGGAAATCTGAAAACCCTAATTATTAGATAATTAGGGCCGTTTTTTTCTGAGAAAAGTTTTTTTTAATTTTGTTTAAAAAAAAAAAAATCAGATTTCTGTTGATATAATTGGACTGATAATATATATTGGGCCTGCTAATGGGCTCGTTTCATTCCTACAAATGGGCTCGTTTCATTCCTGCTAATGGGCTATCATTTTTGTTTTCTGATGTTGGGCTCGGTTATTTCTGCGCCCTTTATAATATAATTTCTGGGCCATTGTTGGACTATTTTTAAGCCATTAAATATTAAACTGGACCAATTTTGATGCTTTGAGACCCATGACTTGGTTATTGGGTCAATTTTTTTTTGACCAATTGATCTAATTCAATATAATTTTGGACTTGAATATTTGAATTTATGTCCTATTGGAATTTTAATGGGTCATTATAATTATAACTCTGTGGCTGAACACATAATGATAATGTGTTTGACAAGTAGTCATTTTATGAAATATGTTTGGACAATAAAATGACATAAGAAATTAGTAATAAATTGCATATTTATATTTCTTGAGCCTGGAATAATTTTTAAACCACATGTTTAGTTGAAAATTATTATGGCTTCAGAATATCGCATGATATATGATTATGCAAGTTATGATATTTCATTATGCGATTTAGAGATTATTGCATGTCATGCAAGATTGATTGTATTTACACAATTCACGAATTTATATTTGATTATTACATGTCATATATGAGTATTGCATTTATTTGGGTATGCAATTTAATGACATTTTGTTTGACTTATATTCATGAATCCAGAAATTGATTATTTGTCATATTAGAGATATTGCATTTATATGAGTATGCAATTTATGACATTGGTGTTTGAGTTATTATGCATGATACCATGGACTTATTTTATTTCGAGATTGGTAATTTTTTATTAAGATCTTTAATTCGGAGGGAGATGATTACTAGCTGAGTGCGAAATTTTCGATTCCAATGAATTAAAGAGAATAATTGAAATTACTTGGATCTGAAATAAAATTATTATTGAACAAGTACCTTATTTGATTGTGCAAATAGTGATGGAAATCCAAATAGCTTTCTCTGATCTTCATGGTTTTGGCAAACTTGATGGCCAGAACTATGCAATGTAGCATAGAAAAATTCAATTTTTACTTCACAAAGAAAAGTTGCTTGATCATTTCACCAATGATATGCCTAAACCAGTTGAGCCGGAAAATGGACCGACTACCCAATATCGTCGCGATATGGACGCGTACAATAAATGGGTGGATCAGGATATAAGTGCGCGCTTTACTATGCTAAGCTACATGCACGATAATCTGATCAGAGAGTTTGAGAAGCATCCCACGGCTAAAGAGTTATGGGAAGTTCTGAAGGTCATGTACGGTAGCACTTCGGCTACTAGACTGAGGGCTCTCACCCTCAAATTTAACCAGTATGTACTTGACCATATGCACTCGATGAGCCAACATTTTGATGCGATGAAGGATATGATTCGAGAGCTGGAACTAAGCTCACAGATGAACAACAAGTCATGTCAGTCCTTAGGTCGCTATCTGAGCAGACTTGGGGACATGTTAAGCTTGTTTTGACCCATGATGAGCAGATTAAAACATTCGATAATGTCGCCAATCATTTGAAACTTGAGGCGGACCGAAGAGAATCTGAACGTGCACAAACGGCTGCTCTTGTCGCACATGCTAGTCAGCGAAAATCCCAAAAGGGTAGACGTTGGAACAAGCCAATGGGTGCAGGACAGGGTAATAACAAGAATCAAGCCCTAGCTCCACTGAGTGGCATGACAAAACTGTGTCGCCGAGGCAAAAGGGGTGGAGCGAGGGATATAAACAAAGTAAAGTGTTACAACTGTGACAAGATGGGTCACTTTGCTCGTGATTGCACTGAGCCAAAGAATGTAACACATTTCTTACTCTCCTAGTGCTTTTGATAGTACGGAATATTTTTTTTTGCTAAATCTCTCCTTGGTTGGATTGTAGATACTTGAGCAATAAAACATGTGATGAAGGATTGAGTAGGATTAGTAGATTACTATCAAATGCTAGTATGCAGCCACTATTTTTACTACAAAAGATGGCGCACATGGAGAGTTTTGGAGTCGGTTTTGTACCTTCTCGTTACTTTGCATTTGGTGTAATTTACTCTTAATTACTTTGTTTATTACGACTTGTTTTTTCAGTTTCGTTGGAGCAAACGATTTGTCTATTTTTCTTGGCAAAGACCTTCGTGGTTTGGTTATATCAATAATGGATTATTTATGTTTAAATTATCCGATGATTGTGTTTAATACGTTATTGATATAGTTTCTGATTCTGTTATGCTGCATGATCTATTGAGACACATCGCTCAAAAGAGGATGACTAGGTTAGCTCGAGAAAGTTATGGGCAATCTCGCTAAAGTCAACCTCTCAGTGTGCTAATCATTAATGCCTATTTGAAAGGCATAAATGGATGTTACTCCTTTAAGTTATCACACTAGACATTTGTGAACCTATGAGTGTGAGGGCACATCACAAGACATTCTATTTCTCATTTTATTTACGCTATGGATCGGTATACCTCTTATCTCATCGGCTAGAAACGTTTGAATATGTCAAGCGATTCTTGGCAATGGTTGAGAATTAAAAATATAAGAATTTAAAATTCTATGTACCGATAGAAAGCGAGGATATATGTCTGATTAGTCTAGACAAATATATGAGGAAATAGAATTACAAGATAGTTAATGATTCCGTATGCTTCGCAATGAAATGGTGTCGCATAGAGAAACGAAATCAAATGCTTCTGGAAATTGCCAGATAAATGATGGCGCGACGAATCTTCCAATATCCTTATGGGGAGAAGAGTTCTTTGACAGCTGCCTATATTTTAAACCATGTGCTTTCAAAATAGTCATTTCGATTCCCTTTTGAGTAATGGCATCGCATAAAACGTTATTTGAAAGTTCTGCGCCTTTGGGAATCAGTGTGATTTGTTCACAGTATTTTTTACAAGCATTAAAAGCTCGATCCAAGAGCTTCAAAAAAAATTATTTTTGGGAAAATAATATAATATACTGTGAACATTCCAATGGAGGAATGACTGAAATAGAGTTCGAGATGTGCATTTTGTGAGTGAAGTCAAAAAGGGGCATCGAACTATACGAGTTACATGGACCCTGTTGTTGGCGCTCCAATCTCTAACCTAGATGAGGTTCTAAGGCCTTATCTGAATGTAATAGAGAAAATGAAAGCGACCTCAAATTCAGTGGGAGTGTTTCACTGATGAAAGTCTCTCATAATCCTTAAATAAAGAAAAGCAAGCGCGAAATTATTCTCTAATGATATATATCATTGTGTGAGATTTTTCATGCGTGCTTTTATGGATTTTGATGAGCCAGCCAAATATTAAGAGGCTGTGACTTCACAAAAGGAAAAACAAGTGGGTGTCTGCTATACGAGCAGATAGTTATGTCCTAAAACAGAAAATGAAAGAAACGTATGAATGAAGTTCCATATACAAGCGCTGTAGAAGGTTTGATGTACACAATAGTGTGTATTCAACCAGACCTGTGCTTTACAATTGGATGATATTGTTATACAATCTCGTTAAGAGGATCTCTACAAGGATTGCGAGCTTCTGCGCATGTAGACGATATTGTTATACAATCTGGTTAAGAGGATCTCTACAAAGATTGCGAGTTTCTGCGCATGTAGATGATATTGTTGTATCTTTATTCGAGATTATGTTGCACAAGCCAAAGTGGTTCTAAGGCATATTCCTACTAGCGATATGAGCGATGACCTATGGACCAAGCCCTTGCGCGGAGATTTGTTCCTGCGACATGTTATTACTATGGGCTTTGTAGGATTTGTTTTGCCTGTTAGAACAATTGTTATGAACAACTGGTTTGATGAGGTATTGTGTTCATATGTGAATGTCACCAGACTTTGATTGGCCCACTCACACGGGCAATCACCCCGGCGCTTTGATAGCGAGCAGGATGAGACTTGAAGATCATGTATGACATGATCCCTTCACGCTTGGAAGAGCGAGGAAGGTTGTGATAATAATATTATAGTCGCCTTAGCAAGAGGCTAAGATGAGATCTGATTAGATCAATTATGGAGTACGTCCAACCTCCATAAAAGTCTGTTTATAGCCGAATGTGCGAATTGCTGGTAGATGGTATCTCGCAATGCGCAAGTCATGAGCTTTTTGTAGCCATTGGACTCATATTTGTATGATGTTTAGAGCGTGACATACCCAAGTTAAGTGGGAGCTCCATCATAGCATGTATACATACTACATGTGCTGAGTAAGTTCGACCACAATAGTGGAGTGACAGAATGGATTCCTGCTTCGTCACTGTGTGAGCGCTTTATTTGTTCTAATGTACCCTTTGGGACTCTGGACAATGTCACAAGGTGTAAGCTTGATGACGCTACTTTAGCATGTATCCAATGGCCAAGATTGATGCGGTCTGTCGGAGCATGTCTGGGAAAGCTGTCAAGACCAAACTGATTGGCATGAGTGGCCGAGGAAGAACCAAGTTGGTAACGCATCATTTTGTTCTATGGCTCATAGGCCGGCCGACTAAGTCAAAATTTGTTTTTGACATAGTCATGAGCATAGATACATAATTGAGAGAGTCAAGCATGCTCTATTATAATATGAGGGATCAGAGATGCTTGGTCTTGATGCGACCACACTAGTTTGGGGTATATGCGAGTTCCTGAGTTGTAGAATTATGTTAGTTTGGTGATAACTTAATATAATTCTCCTCAATATTACTTCTCGCTTGGTCGCACGCTTTATTCCCTGTATGAGAGAGGGCGACGTGAAATGAGAGACGATTGAGAAATGATTTGGATATTGCTTCAAATATGTATGAGTGGGAGATGTAGATGTATATGGGTTGGGCTTATGGCCCAAGGCCCAATATACATTCATTTGGGTGAGCTTGTGGCCCAAGGCCCAGTAGACATCCATATTTGACATAAGGCAAACCCTAGCCGTCAACCCAGTTAAGGCAGGTCTGACCTAGGGCTAGGGTTTGAGCCCTATAAGTAGGTGTCTTTGCCTCCACTCACAATACACCAACAACATTACAATACTCTCGTTCTCACAACATAGTTCGTTCCTCTTGGAGAATCACCAACGAACTCCAAGGGTTTAAAGTGTGTATTAAAAGGTAGCTTACTCTAGTAGTAATCTACCGAATACCAACGAGGATTCAAGATCTAGGAGGCTTGTAGACGGGCTAGATGATCCGGGAAAATCAGACTTCCGCTGCAAACGGGCATAATCAGGTATATCGAATACCCGACTATTTTATGCCAGATTTTCCAACACCTATTTTATCATTTCTTTAAGATTCACAAGGTTTAACTCAAATTAATTTATTGTAAATTTAACAGGGTTTGTGATGTCATAAGCATCTAAAGTATTAAATTAGGGAATCTTTTGGTATTATATGTTATATGTTACACTAAAAGCAGAGAGGTATTGTGGTACTCCTAGACCGCTTGTTCTTAATCTATGCTTGAAACTTATCATATGCATGATTGCATGATTTAATGGAGCTCCAGTTTGAATCATTTCATTTGGACTTCGAATTTACTGGTTGGAGATATTTGGCTCCTTGCATCATACTTGTCTTCAGCTACATACTGAAAAGTTTATCCCCATGCATCTAGCACATTGAGATTTCGAACTTTTTTCTGCTCCAGTTTCTACGCAAGATTTATGCTCCTTGGTTGAGAAAAGAATATGGATGGACTTAGTCAAAATTTATTTTCTGAAATTTAATTAAAATTTGAATTACAAGCTTTCCCTCCTATAGTTCATTCAAAATGACGTTGAAAAGTTCACGACTGACCTTTTTTCTGTTTTGTGCATTTTTGCAGGATTCCTTTGTGATCCCTCAGGATCAAAATAATAGAAACGCTGATATTGAAATGGGGATGCAGAGATCAAATAATTCAGAGGAATTAGGCTTGGAAAATTTCTTTAAGCAGGTGCCTACGACTTAGAATAATTATTGCTCCACGATGGTCCCAAAAAGGACCTGTTCGGATCCTTTATTGTATCCCAATACTCTAAATCATATGGAACCAATACCTTAAATTATATGGAATTAGTTGCTCATCTTTTTTTAATTAAAGATTTGATTAGTCTTTTTTTTTTTTTTTTGTATTTCTAGGTTCAGGAGATTGAAAAGCAATATCAAAAGCTCAATACCCTACTGAAAAAGCTTCAGGTTTGTACTTATTGTTTCTGCATCCTATCTTGCGAGTTCTAAGGTGTAGGAAAAGGTGTGAAACACTTAACTAAAGCTAACACTTTCTTGTCTACAACAACTCTATTGGAATTTCTTGTGTCATAACATGGGCTTGTATGTTACTTTGTTTTGGCGTTGACACGATTTCTGACAAGAAAGTACTCTTAGGCAGCTCTTTACTTTTGTGTGTGGAATCATCCCCATATATCAGTCTGGCACCTGTATAAGGGGCATCTATATAAAAGAGATTTATAATACCCTCTTAATTCGATCTTAATATTTGGTGGCTGTTGTTAGTGATATGAGTTCACTAGCATCTTCACTTTACAAATTTTCAGGTATTTGTATCATGTATGTGACTGGTGTTTGTTTATCTTAAGCAGATATGAATTTCTTTGTCAATATTTCAATTCGTCCACCTTCAAGAATTCGTGATAATGATTTCCAAGTATTGCCCCTCCCATCACTTAAGATTTTTTAAAGTATTAACTTTGGGTTATGCGAACATGAAAATCTTTTAAAGTAACATTTTGCTGTATAATACATGTGATTAGGCACAATGTTGATTTTTTGAATCGTGACTAGTTCTTTTACTCCCCCAGTTCACATTGGATTGTATGCACACCATTAACAACTGCATGATTATTACCTAACAGTTCGATTTGTTAAATAATATGCTGTCAACGTATAGTGTAAACTTCCCTCGTGAGCTGCTCGTACTAGTTTTATTGAGATTTTAAGCATAGGAAATTTGTTTAACGCCAGCCATCATGCGTATTCTAATAATTTACCACTATTCATGGCAGGATGCTCATGAGGAATCAAAGGCAGTTACCAAGGCTGCTAATATGAAAGGTAGGTATTTCCATCTAACTAGAAGCTCTTTACTGGTGTTGAAATAAATGGATTTTCCACGATATTTTGTAGCTTCAAGATTTTTTGAAGGAAAACTGCCATTGGGGCATGGGTTGGATCTTATCAGTGTACGTGTCAGACAATGAATCTTTGCAAATATACTCGATTCTCCTTTCCATATGTGAAAACAATCTACGACATAACTTAGAACTTTAACAACTTTGTGTTTGGAATACTGTTGGGAGTTTTATCTACAATCTTTTGCCTTTTGGTCACATATTCATTGCGGTGTTGAATTGCGTGGATCCCCCTGAACCCTAACTTCTCATGATTAATGTCTTACTATCTGCAGCAATCAAACAGCGAATGGAAAAGGATGTTGATGAAGTTGGAAAAATTGCACGTTCCATTAAATCAAAACTTGAGGCACTTGACAAAGAGGTGAGAAAATATGACTCGTGTCTTGTAGTTTAGCAATTTAGATTTCTAATAATAGAAAAAAATTGGTCAACTTTTTTCAGAATTTAGCTAATAGAGAAAAGCCTGGGTGTGGAAAAGGATCGGGAGTAGACAGATCGAGGACAGCAACAACAGTGTAATTCACACTCTTTGTTGATATCCTGGTTATTTATTCCATAAATTGCTGATGCTTTCATTTGTTTTGGTTTTCTTATTTAAAGAACAGGTGTTTCATTCGAACATTTTGAAATCGGCATAATGTTGAGACTCTGGGCTACGTAAAACTTGTTCTAGCAGAGGCCATATCAAATAATTGAAAAGGATTAAGCATCAATTAAAATTGTTAAACATCCAGTGAAATTTATATTTCTCTTTCCTTATATAGCCAGATTTCAGTTTTAGAATTTATTGTCCGTAACTGTATTGTCAACCTTTGAGTTTGGCTGTGCTCGTACTTCTCTGCCTGTATTTGCCAATGAAATGCATTAGCTGCAGAATGCAAGTGATATTTGGTATTTGGATGCTGTTGATAGTCATGTTATATTGATTCAGTGACCTTTCACTCCTAGGGAATACACATCTCAATAATTTCTTTTTACTTCTAAACTTAGGAGTACACCATCCATCTGGCTTGTAAAAGCTGTTGAATCATTTGAGTACTTTGACGACAATAATCACAATATAAACAGAAAAGTAATTAACCTCAGTCAATCTATTGCAGTAGAGGAAGGAGCTCACTTTGATTACTTATTTAATTAGAGTCGTTAATTCATGACTGTCACGACTTGATGACCCACATCATTCCCCTGTTTTTGATAAAGTCTACCAATGATTTTACTGTTTGATACTTAGATCGACTGTGCGATGGCATGTTATTTTAGCTAGTTAGTATCAGATTTCAAACGATTGTGAGTCTTTTAATCTGTTATAGATCATGGACTACATTTAATGAATTTATAGGTCAGATTAACATTTAATGAGGGGTTAAATGAAGCATAAGTTTTAAATGGTTGTGCTTATATGCAGGGCTTTGAAGAAGAAGTTCAAAGACAGGATCTCGGAATTTCAGGTTGGTAAATTGCATATTATGATGGGTGTGGCTTTAGGTTCTTTCAATTTATGCTTTTACAGCACCTATTTCTCATTGATATTAACGAATACTTTTGTAGACTTTAAGAGAGAACATACATCAGGAGTATCGTGAGGTTGTCGAGAGGCGTATATTCACAGGTATTGATACTACTTGTCTAGGAGCAGAGCTCTTGCCAATGAAGGCCTCATGTTTTTAGAATCTGTGTACAATTTGATGATTTCTTTGTTTAATGTGATTCAGTCACGGGCAAACAAGCTGATGAAGAGGTGACTTGAGTAACTTATTTTATTTCCAGAACACCATACCTTTTTTACCCACCGTTCATTTACTTTAAAATTTTTTCTGCAGACAATTGATAAATTGATAGAGACTGGGGATAGTGAGCAGATTTTTCAGAAAGCAATTCGAGAACAAGGCAGAGGCCAGGTTTGGTCCCCCCCTTCTAACACTCCTCCTTGGTTATTGTCTCCTCTGCTTTATGTTTGTTGTTTTCTCCTTGTGTGTAATGTTCTATCGTCATTAATTCACATAATCAGGCTTGATACTTGATTATGCATTGTAGTTATGTAGTATCATGTTGGATTTTCGAGGAATGTTTTTGGTTATGCATAGTAGTTATCTAGCTTTTATTATTTATATTGTAGGTGATGGACACTCTTGCAGAAATTCAAGAGCGACATGACGCTGTTAGAGAATTAGAGAAGAAGCTTCTTGAATTGCAACAGGTATACAATTATCTTATTGCTGATGATTATGGGTGCTGCCTGGTTTAGGTTGTTTGTTAAGGAACTTGTTTTGCATAGCCTGTTGGATTATGATTGCCTTAGCTAACAGCACAATACGTGTGATTTGTCCGTGTAGCAATTAGCTCTTTAAAACTTTATTTTTACTCTTGGCTAAAAAGAGAGTGGCATGCATAACACTAGGAACTGCGATTGAGCCTTCTAATGAACATCCGCCGTGTGTTTTTTGAGCATTTTGTGGTATCATTAAAAGATTATGATGCACACAATGCGCGAATGATGACAGCAAATATATGGGTCCGACCGAAGTTTCATTTTCTTGTTGAATTTGATCATGCCATTTATTTTATTCCATCGTACAAGTAGGATGAACTCAACACGCCCATGCCCTTAGGTTTGAACGATTGTGATGCTTTCCTCTGTGTTGTTAACATTATGACGACACCCCTTGAGGTTCGGTCAACCTTACATTCTCACCTATATTTGAAGGGGTTAACCTTGCAATGACATTCCTTCAGGAGTGTCCTTGTAACTATTCTAATCTCAAGGTTCTCTAACTAACCGTTCAAATTCTCAGGGTTTTCCATGTTATCGGATAAAACCTGGAGGGATGTTGATTATATGCGCTAAACTTAATTCGGAGCATATTTTTCCAAATTAAAAATAATGGTTTAGTGCATCAAGTTATGATTATTTCTTCGTCATATTTTCTCTCGCAGATCTTCATGGATATGGCAGTACTGGTTGATGCTCAAGGTGACATGCTTGATAACATAGAGTCACAGGTATACACTATACCATAAGCATACTCTATTACTGTTGCAGCTTTCCTCTTGAAAATTAGAAGGTTTCCTGGAATTTCAATTGGTCTATTTGATTTTTTGATGAAATCTTGCTTCTTGGTTTGCAATTTTCAGGTTTCATCCGCAGTGGACCATGTTCAATCGGGGAATACTGCCCTTCAGAAGGCAAAGAGTTTACAAAGGAACTCCAGAAAATGGATGTGCATAGCTATCCTCATTCTTCTCATTATCGTTGCAATCATAGTTGTCGGCGTTCTTAAACCGTGGCAGAACAATAAAGGAGCTTAGCTCTCCCGCTGTCCGGGTAATGTAATAATAATGTATAGATACAAACAAGTAATGCAATTGGGATTTGTTTTCTTGTCTTATGCCACTATTCTAATTATTCTTTTTCTCATGCTATTAGAAATTTTGTTTGTTTGCCGACTTATACTCATTTTTTAGTCGATTTTCACTTGCTTGTATGTAATGTTAATATATCTTATTTACTTTTGCTGGACTTGTTACGAGTACTTGTTCCTGTTAAAATTGCTCATAACATGAACGGATACCTTATAGTATAAACAGTAGGAGCAAAACCATAGTACCCCTATGCTGCTCTATGCCGGGTGTTCCTTTCAAATCCTTTCGGGTGCATACAATATTAGGGCCAAAACGGAAACTAAAACCTTAGTTAGGAGCATGGGGCGAAATTTCAAGATACAAATGTAAAAGAAAGATTAAAGAGAGAAGTACGGCCAGCCTTGCTGACTCCCTTCCCCTTTTCTCCATAAACTATGGCCTTTGGAGGCTTCCCTTTCCTCGGCCACTTCTGCAGCATCGATTCATCTGAAATAATCTTCACTTGCATAGTTTCCTTGTCCTTCATAGTAGGTATGGCAACGGGACGGTTTTGACCAATCCCAGGAACCGCTTCTACACATAAAACCCCGCCCCGCCCCGCCCCGCTTAAACCCGCGAACCCGACGGGCTTACCCGCCCCCGCCCCCGCCCCCGCCCCGATTCCATTTTTAAAAAAAAAAAAAAAATATATATATATATATATATATATATAGCTAGAAATCAATTTTAAAACCCAAAAGTTGAGTTTTGTGATTAAATTTTATGTTCTCTCTAGTAAACATTTATGATAAGCATTTTAAAATTATCTTTAAGCTACTAAATATTTATTAATTTGCTCTCATTTCCTTCAAAATATCCAACTTCTTTAACATGAACACATGAATTCTGATATAAAATTAAATAATGCCAATTTGTTGTTCAATCAAAGAAGTAAAATGTATATTCAATAAATTAAAAATGTATAACAGGGCGGGTCCGGGTCGGGTTCGGCCAACCCCAGGACCCGCCCCGTCCCGTTTCCAAACCCGGTTGAAGCGGGTCCAGACCCATCCCGACGGGGCAGGTTCAATGCGGGTTCGGGTCTGGATCCGTCCCATTGCCATCCCTACTTCATAGTCTACTGGCAGTTGTTTTTATATATTTAAAATCAAAATAAAATAATATTTTTTTGAAAGATAAGGATATTTTGTAATTAGTAATCAAATCGTTTTTTAAGCACAATATTTTGAAAATACCATGTATATGAAAAAATATTTTTTAAAAAGAAAAAAAAAATTACATAAATGTATCATTGCATATAAATCAACTGTGCAACAAACTTTAATCAAATAATTCTATTTTCTCCCCTCTTTACTTACCAAGTCATTTTTCTCCATTAATACCATTACTTTTAAAAAAAACTAGGTTTGCATCGTCTTCTTCTCCTAAAAATGAAATTTCAAATTACAAGATGAATCTGTCAATCTATTTACGTTCAATGCCCGGAGATATTTTTCAGAAGAAGAAGAAGAATTTCAAATTTGCGTTTTTCTGGGGAAGCTCGAGAAAAATGGAGGAAAATGAAGTTTACAAAGTTGGATGAAGCTTTGGAAGAGAATATTCAGATTTTAAATGAGTTGTAATGACTATGTTTAGTAGTGGAACCAGGCCAATCAACTTCCAAATTGACACACTGTCCCCCAATTCCGAAGCCTCGTCGATCATGCACTGCCGGTGTGTCATGAGTCTTTGTTCTCCTTTTATTTTGTAAATGGAACAGACTTTTATGTTTTCGCGTTGTTTTTTGTTACTTTGATAGGATTTCTTACATTTACCACAAGTGTTGAACGTTGTTTTTTCGCTTGTTGCATCTGTGTTTTCGAAACCAATATCTACTGCATCTATGTTGTCACATTGTTGTTTGATGGTTTGATGGGATTTATGTGTTTTAATTATCATTTAATTGTTATTTCAATTCTGATACGTAATCTATTTGTCAAATGGTTTATATGAAATTGTACGTTCACCGTTAGACTCAAATATGTGCAAATTGTAAATTTAAGTGCGCCAACTTGTTTAAAATCAGCACCTACCAATTACATGCACTAGCTTGTTAAGTCTACATATGCACGTTTTGGTTGCGGTGCATCGGTAGACTTGTCCAAACAGTTTTACAATTTGTGGAATTTACATTTTATGTGTTACATGCACCAGTTGAGTCTACTAGTGCACATATCCAACTTTCACCGATAAACTCAATCGGTGCATGTAACGCACGTGCACCATTAGGTGCACCGTGAGGTAAGACAATAACTATTAAGTCAACTGTGCGCACCTTTTGCATTCAACTGTGCACACCCCAATAAACAAACACTTCTATTGCTACAGTAAATATGGTTAAGTTGACCACCATACACATACAAGCATAAGTACACCGCACAGCTACATTGACAAAGAAAGAAGCCCCTCCAAAATCCATAAGCAAAATGCAGAGAACCCATCGGTAGAAAAGGGAAGCTCCATACCCACTGGTGCACGTATGTGTATGTGCATTTCCTTTCTATCAGTGCACGTAATACCTACGTACATCGGTATGAAGAAAAAGTACATACCTACCGGTGCACGTATGTGTATGGGCATTTCTTTTCTACCGATGCACGTAATACCTACGTGCACCGATAGAAAGGAAATGTACATACCTTACCGGTGCATGTATGATGTGCTGGTGCATGCGGGGGACAAGTGCACTAATGCAAGCAGTGCACGTGCACAGCTAAACTCAAGTGGTGCACGTGCACCACCACTCGACCTGCCAGGCTTTCATAAATATGTATGAGCACAATACAACTTTCCGTTTTTAGTATGCGTCATATGTTCAACACTAAAAATTCATTCAAACATTTCATCGAACATCTCAAATGCATTGTAATTTGGGGTTTCACTTTCAAAAATCTCAAATGCGTTATTCCAGTTTTGGGTTTCACATTCAAAAAATTTATGTAGAAAAAAAAGAAACGGTGGAGAAAAGATGACGAGTTAAATTCCCTTTGATATTAGCAACTATGTAGAATCTTCAGAAAATTTATTCAAAAAGTGAAGAAGTAAAATGAAGAAGAAATTATGGAGAAGAAGAATACGGTTTGTATTCACTTTGATTTGTAGGGCTATTTCGTCATTTCAACAAATAATAGAATTATATGAAACCAAGTTTTTTGATGGACTGGAACGCAAAATATTTCTATATCTGGTATCCATCTGGAAGTCTCCCAAGAAAAAAGAATGTCTCCCCTGGACAATAACAGAAAAGTCTTGATGAATCGGACCAAATTTTTAGGACACACCCATAGTAATTCACGCATGGGGTAATTTGATCATACCCTTAGGGTCAACGGCCCAAACCACTCCCAAATAAAGCATTTTGGGCCCTTGATCCTAACTTTGGGATAGTACCAGGTACTAGGTTCGAATTACTGCACAGTTGAGGTAAAACAAACACTAATGCATCATATGTCCAATAGAGGATGATAATTCTAAGTATTACTTTACAATACATTATTATGCATATACATATAATAATAATAATAATAATAATAATAATAATAATAATAATAATAAGGGATAATTATATCTACACCCCATCGACTTTGACGTAATTATAGAAACCTACCCTATGGTTGAAAATTACAGAAACATCCCCTCAAGTTAGGTTAAACATTACAGACGAATCTTGTTGTTAAAAAAGTTAACGACAGTTACATAAATCACCCCTAATTTTTAATGAAACTGGTTAACTTTGACATCTATTTTGACCTAAATTTTAAGGGGATGTCTTTGCAATTTTGATATTTTTTAGGCCGTGTGATCGTAATGAAATCATTATTTTATATTTCGAATTGTTTGTTTCAACTACAATTACTACTTACTCAAACCTTTTTATTTTCATAATAATTTTAAATTTTTATCATTTTTATTCAATCTTGTAAAATATCAATACATACCATAAAAATTCAAAATTTATTTATATACAACATTTAAAAACTTTTGTGAGAAATAACAACATTTTGGAATATTTTGAATTAAATCAAATTTAAAGTCAAATTAAAGAACAATATGTTTGGTTTCCATTTTCCGAATTGACGTTATTCACCAAAACATACCGTAAAAACTTGATAATATACAATGATCGTATTTTCAATAAATGATTTAAAATATAAATAAAAATCTAAACTTTGAGAACAAACTACCCAAATACGAGTTCAACTAGGGGTGAGCATTCACTCTGAATCGACCGAATTGAAAAAACTGAATCGACCGAATTTGTTTTACAGCCAACCGAACTGACTGATTTTTCACTAAATCGAACAAACCGAATTGATAAAACATCGATTATCATTAAAGATCACGGCCTAAAACATAAGTAATATCATTTAAATTCAACATATAAACATATAATTGTCTAAAAGACATTTGTTAAACTTTTTTAAACAGTTCATAATCTACGAAGTCTTATTTTAAGAATAAAATGTTAAAATATTTGGATAAAGTTATTTAAATGTGTTATAAGATGTTGATGTGCTTGATATTTAGATATTATAAGATATTTTTATGATCATAATTACCAAAAAAAATATATGATACAATGAGAATAAATACAATTAGTTAATTTTGAACGAATTTTTATATATAAGTTGTTTTGAAATATTATTATTAATATGAAAACTAGTTTATAGTATAAAAATATTTAATAAATAATTTTTTGAAATAAATAAAAAAATATGACACTATATAGGGTGTAACTGTCATGTCTAGTATATTATAAGGGTGTTCTTGTAATATTTTGATAATTTTATATTACATATACTATAGAGGGTGCATTTAGAATGTTTTGAAAATTTTATATTACATATATAAAAAGGGAAGGTCTCTGTTAATTTTTTTTGACGACGTTATATGTAGGGAATGTCTCTGCAATTTTTCAAAGTCTGATGAAATGTTTCTGTAACTAGGCTAAAGACGAGAGTGGAGCTGTAATTTTCAATAATAATAATAATTTAAAAAAGCCTAATTCCTTTTGTTTAATGGATATGGCTAACTATTAAAAATATATATTTCAATATAATCAAAGTCGGGTTATTTAATTAAATAACTCAATTTTTAAAAATATTTAACAAAATAACCCTAAAATATAAAGTGTTACTTTTCTGACCCAACACGCCAACCCAGTTGGCGTGTTCAAGAGTCCCGCCAACTGGGTTGGCGTGTCCAAAAGAACACGCCAACCAAGTTGGCGTGGCCAACTTTGCCACGCCAACTTTGGCTTTTTTTATTTTTTTTTTAATTTTTTTTTATTTTTTTTTTCAACATTTAGTTGGCACTTATGCATTTTATTTTTTATTTTTTTTTTCAAAATTTTAAAACTAAAATACAATACATAAATATAGAAATCAACTACCACTTCTGCACAATGATTAAATATACACTTACTGCAAAAACAACTACCAAGTCCATACATGAGTAGCAATCTTTCAGGAGTCACCCAGCGGGCCTAGTGCGAGGAAATACTCGTATTGACTTGGTTTGCGCACAACTTATAAATCAACTCAATATGATTAGTAGAACCATCTAGAAGATGATAGAGTCATATACGTGATTGTGGAACTGAAAGACATATTTAAATGTTAATATAAATATAAATTCAGTTTGTACTATTTATATCAAAATAAAAATTTGCTTTAAATATTATTTCAACTGTTTCAAGCCTTTATTTTTCTTTCAGTTCTATATGTCTATAAATTTTAATTTCAATATTCAAACTTATCCAAAAAAACCCAGACATTACTAAACCCTGAACAAAATTTAAAAACACAATTTGACGGAAAAAAAATGAAATTCAACAAATGCACGACTAACATGCGTTTCTTTAATTAAATAACCCAAACATGTTAGTCGTGCATTTGTTGAATTTCATTTTGTTCCGTCAAATTCTTTTTTTAAATTTTGTTCAGGGTTTAGTAATGTTTGGGTTTTTTTTTGGATAAGTTTGAATATTGAAATTAAAATTTATAGACATATAGAACTGAAAGAAAAATAAAGGCTTGAAACAGTTGAAATAATATTTAAAGCAAATTTTTATTTTGATATAAATAGTACAAACTGAATTTATATTTATATTAACATTTAAATATGTCTTTCAGTTCCACAATCACGTATATGACTCTATCATCTTCTAGATGGTTCTACTAATCATATTGAGTTGATTTATAAGTTGTGCGCAAACCAAGTCAATACGAGTATTTCCTCGCACTAGGCCCGCTGGGTGACTCCTGAAAGATTGCTACTCATGTATGGACTTGGTAGTTGTTTTTGCAGTAAGTGTATATTTAATCATTGTGCAGAAGTGGTAGTTGATTTCTATATTTTATGTATTGTATTTTAGTTTTAAAATTTTGAAAAAATAAAAATAAAAAAAAAAATGCAAAAGTGCCAACTAAATGTTGAAAAAAAAAATTAAAAAAAATTAAAAAAAAAATAAAAAAAGCCAAGTTGGCGTGTCCTTTTGGACCCGCCAACCCAGTTGGCGGGACCAACTTTTCAAGTTGGTCCTGCCAACTGGATTGACGGGACTCCTCAACACGCCAACTGGCGTGTTGGGTCAGAAAAGTATCACTTTATATTTTAGGGTTATTTTATTAAATGTTTTTAAAAATTGAGTTATTTAATTAAATAACCCATCAAAGTCTCCAACCAAAACTATTCTTTCTTAATCCCCGAAAAGCTGTTCCTGTTTCTCATATTTCCCAACATATCCCCGTATGTGAACAAGACTAGGCAAACTCTCTCAAAGGCCTCTTCTCCATTCTTCTTCCAATCCCTCTCTCTCTCAAACATCGTTGATTTCTCTCTGATTCACCGATCGAGCGGCTACAATCTATTCATCCATGACGATGATGACTCCTCAGCCGTTGGATGTAACTCCGCTCTCTTCTCTTCGCCTCGCCCCCCCCTTTCTCATTAAGTCCCATTGTCAATTTTCAATGTTGTGTTATGCGTGCGTGCAGGCAATTTTTGATTTGTAATCTGTCATAAGAACTCTCATTTTTTTATTTTATTTGAATGTTTTTTCGCCGTGGCGGATTATTTTTGTCCTTGACTTATTGGTCTATGGTGCCTGAATGGTTGTGATCGACTAGGGTTTTGAGTGAGTGGGAAGGGAGGTTCTTAAGTGGCTGACTTCAATTTTATCAAGTCCAACTGTGATCCTTTTTTATTGAGGTTTTAAATTAGGAAATTGGCTTGGGTTATTGGATCAGGCTTGTTATTTAAATTTTTTGTCTCGTGACACTGTAGCGGCAGGAAGATGATGAGATGCTGGTACCGTGCTCTGATTTGGTCGAAGGTCCCCAGCCTTTAGTTGAAGGCCCTCAGCCCATGGAAGGTGATCTTTTCCATCATTGTTTCCGTTTTTGCTCTGTTCATTTGGCAGTGCTTGCATTTCATTAAGTAGTTTCATGATTTTTTCTTTATTTTTTTTGTGAGATTTTTATGACCTTTGTTCTAATATATTGCATATGGTTTTTGGTTTGTTCAAATTCCAATAAATGGCTTGTACCGAAGTAACTGAAAGTTTGTGATGTTTTGTCGTATGTATATCTTAAGCGCTTTTACTTACCCAGTGGCACCAGCGGACAATGCTGAAACTGTTGAAAACCAGGTGAGTGATGAACCTCAGGCATCACGCTTCATGTGGGCAATAGAGAACTTCTCGCGATTGAATGTGAAGAAGCTTTATTCTGACGTCTTCATTGTTGGGGGATATAAATGGTACCTGACCGCTGAAATATTACTATCTTGTGTTAGGAAGGAAATTTACCTTGCTAGTCCAAACTTAGTAGAAGAATGATTATTTATTTCTCTATGGCATGATGCACTATAATCCTGATTACCCTTTGACATGCATTGCTTTTTGCAGGCGGGTGCTTATTTTCCCAAAAGGAAATAATGTTGATTACTTGTCAATGTATTTAGATGTTGCTGACTCAACCACCTTGCCATATGGGTGGAATAGATATGCACAATTTAGCCTGGCTGTAGTTAATCAGATGCATAACAGATATACAATGAAAAAAGGTATTTACAGCAAATGACCCGTTTTCTGTTCTTTATGTGGACCATTGTGTATTGTCTCACTCACAGAGAAACAAGCTCATGTCTCACGCATGCTTCTGTATATGATTGTTGATGTAGTTTTTTAGTAATTGCGTGTCTCATTGCGAATATTTGCGTGTTCTCATTGCGAATTTTATTTTTTTCGTGTTTGTAATTTGGTGTTATTATTGCAAATTTTATCAAACCACCCTTCTTCTGTACATATATATTTTGTTAGCTACTTGATCTTTTGGGATTTTCTAATTAAATAGAGATCCTATTAGAGTCCCAAATTTGGAATGAATCTCTTGAGAAGAAGAATGTAAAATAATTTCCTTACTTTATAATTGACCTTGCTTGTTGGTTAAGTTTCACTTTGAATTATTTGTTCAGTTATTATCGTGGAACGTCAATATTATTAATTTTTCCTCTGGAATCAAACGTCAATATTATTAATTTTTCCTCTGGAATCAAACATTTTCTACCTGAATTATGGTTGTTGTGATGCACCAATCCTTGTTTGTTTGTATCACAGACACACAGCACCAGTTCAATCAAAGGGAGTGTGATTGGGGTTTCACATCTTTCATGCCGCTTAGTGAGCTTTATGACCCCAACAAGGGATACCTTGTGAATGATACTTGTGTTATTGAAGCTGATGTTGCTGTTCGTAAGGTCATTGATTACTGGTCATATGACTCAAAGAAGGAGACAGGCTACGTTGGATTGAAGAACCAGGGAGCAACTTGTTACATGAACTCTCTTCTCCAAACTTTGTACCATATTCCTTACTTTAGAAAGGTAAAAATAGACTTTATCATTTAAATGGTTCTATCTTCATGTTTCTTTAATGAACGGGCTCGTTATTAGGGGAGTATAAATAAGCCTCACTTGAATGATGTTATATCAGGCTGTCTACCATATGCCAACAACAGAGAGTGACAACCCCACAGGGAGCATCCCCTTGGCTTTACAGAGCTTATTCTATAAGCTACAATATAATGACACCAGTGTGGCTACCAAAGAATTAACTAAATCTTTTGGATGGGACACACATGATTCCTTCATGCAGCATGATGTGCAAGAACTTAACCGAGTTTTATGCGAAAAGCTTGAGGTCAAGATGAAGGTATGTGGATCTTATGTAACCACTTCTCTAGTTTTTTTTTTCCTGATGTACTATCTATGAAGAAGGTATGATGTTGACATAGCTGTTTTACTGGAACAGGGAACTGTTGTTGAAGGGACCATACAAAAGTTGTTTGAAGGGCACCATATGAATTACATTGAATGTATCAATGTTGACTTCAAATCCACCCGAAAGGAATCATTTTATGGTATAATCTGTTTCTCAGAGTAGCTCTCTAACTTTTTAGTGTTGGCCGCAAAATTAGTTATTTTGTTTATGCATGTCGTTGTGGCAGACCTTCAACTTGATGTAAAAGGTTGTAAGGATGTTTATGCTTCGTTTGACAAGTATGTGGAAGTTGAACGGCTTGAAGGAGATAACAAGTACCATGCTGCAGAACATGGTTTACAGGTTCGCGCTGATCTGATTGATAATGGTTTAATCCATGAATGTTACTGTTTATCTTTTGTTGTCTGGGACTATAAGGATGAATAGTAGGTTGTGTTGAGCTGAAGCATAATCGAGACCCACAGAATTGAATGTTGGCTTGTTGAGAAATTGAAATTAAATTTGCAAAAATAATATAAAGAGGAGTCGGAAAGTTGGCTTGGTGTTTAAAAATTAGAGGGTGGATTTGAATTATGTTTCTTTATAGAAAAGGCTTTGTTATGCTGTTTGAACATTGTTTCCTGTAGGATGATTTTTTCGTCGGTGACATACCAATCGTTGATGTTTGTTGCAAAAGTATAATGGTGCTATTTGACTTATCTAATGAACATTTCTTCGAGGCTTTTGTTTATGCTTGTGTTGTGAAACTTGATCAATTATGTTATTTGCGCATAGTTTATTTCGACGATCAGTTCTCTTGTTAAGAAATCAGCTGAAATATTTTTTGGACTTTAGGATGCGAAGAAGGGTGTGTTGTTCATTGACTTTCCTCCAGTTCTGCAGCTTCAGTTAAAGCGTTTTGAGTATGATTTCATGAGGGATATAATGGTGAAGGTTAGTGGTTACGACTTATGAAGTTTCAGTTTTATTTGATTAATATTGATATTTGATTATTTTTCCTTTGTTTTGAGAGTAAAACTTGTTGGCTTGTTTTCTGCTTACATTATTGTTTACTTTGCCTCGCGTGGTGTGTGTCTGATTTTTGGCTTCATCCATCTAATGAATCTAAGAGAGATGTGAACAGTTGTCAAGTTAATATCATGTTCAGTTGTTTTGTCTTTGACTCTACTCATGGATTGATCCCTGTTCTCTTTAAGCCTGCCACGCAGCAAATTATAGTTTTGTGTTCAAGTTTATCCTAGACTTCTGGACTATCAGGAAAACCTTTCATAATGAACACCTGAGTCTTCATAATAATAATTCAAAAGCTTAACCTTTCTGGGTGGGTCTGTTCTAAATTGTTTTCTTGCTGAGCTTTAGGTTTTAATTTGCTTCTACTGGAGAAACTTTTGATTTATCTTATGTAGCATCCTTCTTCCCTCTGGCAATCATTTTTGGAGGTTTAGTGCTTGAATCTATTCATGGCTCTCCCCCCTTTTGAGTATTATATTTCAATGTTATTGTTATCCTCAGTTTTCTGGTTGTTACTTTGAGTTCTCAAAGTAATTTTAAATGACTGTTAATACTTGGCTTCCACGGTTAATGATACTGTCTAAATCTCACTCTATCCAATGTCATGGTGCGATTTGTGCTAAAGTATTCTGACCATATGGTTTTTCCCATTCCCTTTCTACATAACTTTTGACACAGATTTTCTCCTTGAAACAAGCTTCGTCAGAAGTTTGTGTGTTTCTTTATCTCATAGATGTTATTTAATTTCTTAACCATTGATGATATTTTTACACGATTTTCGATTGATTTGATTTTAAATTTTTCCTTGACATGATGGCTGCCGCGTTTGCAACATTGGACAATTTACTTCATGATTGCAGATAAATGACCGCTATGAATTTCCATTGGAGCTTGATCTTGATAGAGATAACGGAAAGTATTTGTCTCCAGAAGCAGATAGGAGCATACGAAACCTCTACATGCTTCATAGGTTACCTATCTCACTAACTTTATCTATGTTTTCAACCTTTTATCTCTTTTCTTGTGGGTACCAATTGCCACAGCTGATTGAATACAAGGCAAAAAATGAAATGAATAACTGATTTGCAAGAACAGAAGTATGATAAAGACAATGTATAACACAACCTGAATGAGCTCCTACACGTCTTTACTTGGCTTTGAGGAACATGTTAGAAACTCAGTTACAGTTAACCTTCTCTTCGCATGAACTGAATCGCATGATGTCTCAGTTTCTCATTTCTCATCTGTGCTGCCTGTAGATTTTTCTTGTTTATTGGCAACGCTAGCTTGAATTTGAGTTGGAGTTACTGGTTAATGACCTCCATTACCTAGTCTATTGTAGCCTTTGTTATAGATGGTAGCCATAATGTTTAACTTTGTATATAATGTTTATGGTTTATTCTTCTATTCAATGGGCATATATGGTAAACCTTTTGGGGCTGCCTTAGTGTATTGCTAGGTGTGCCAGTAAAGTGTTGCATTTTTACGTACGAGTTGTTTCAACGATGTTTTACGTTTTGAATATTGTACATCATATCCTTTTAGAGTGAAAATTATTATGACATCAGTTGATAACTTGACAGGTATGCCATAAAATTGTCTTATTATTGATCTTTGAAAATGCTAATTCTGTGTTTTGGCTCGTGTGTGACTAGGCCCTGGCAAGGTTGTACATGATTTTAGCTACAATAATTAGGCTGTCACTTTTTTGGGTTTGGAACTTGGCCTGCCTTACCTTTTCTTTCTCGCTTCATTTCTTCCCAACAGTGTTCTGGTGCATAGTGGCGGAGTGCATGGTGGACATTATCATGCTTTCATGAGGCCGGCGCTTTCTGATCAATGGTACCACACATGCTTGTGAAGAATTTTCCCACCTCAACCCACCCCTGCCCCCCTCCCTTTTCCCTTTTTTATTTATGTATTGCCACAACATTTATGCAGTTTTTGTATTTCATCCAGCGATTCACTTTTTATAAGTTGCTCGATGGCTAACATGCACACTCTGTAGTATGATAACATTGTTAGGTGTGTTTAGAGCTATACTGAGACTTGATGGTGATTCTCCTTGTAGGTACAAATTTGATGATGAGAGGGTCACCAAGGAAGATGTGAAGAAAGCATTGGAGGAGCAGTATGGCGGTGAAGAAGAGGTGGCATTTCTGTCACTTGATTTCAACCTCTTGTTCTCCCCTTTTTATGTGTTGCTTATCTTCACTTTATCCTCTAGTTGCCACAGACAAATCCTGGATACAATAACACTCCATTCAAATTTACAAAATACTCAAACGCATACATGCTGGTGTATGTACGAGTGAGTGACGGGGATAAAATAATTTGCGATGTAGATGAAAAGGATATTGCCGAACATCTGCGGGTAATTTTTGCTTTCATAAACAGGGACTTGTGTCATCATTGTTTTGCCTAAGGTTATCATTGAACATGACATGCTGTACCTTCCCCAGATAAGGCTGAAAAAAGAGCAAGAAGAAAAGGAGGACAAGAGAAGATATAAAACTCAGGCCCACCTTTATACTATTATCAAGGTTATTATTTTCATTCTAAAGTAAAATTGGTAGTGGCATTTCTTAGATGGGTTGTTGGAGCAGTTTATTTATATTTCAAGGTTGCTCGTGATGAGGATTTGAAGGAACAGATTGGGAAGGATGTATATTTTGATCTTGTTGATCATGATAAAGTCCGTAACTTTCGAATTCAGAAACAAATGCGATTTAACCTTTTCAAGGTACCTTTTTCTCATGTTCCATATATTGAATGTGATCTATTTCTTTCAAAACTATATAAAATGAAGGTTGAGTGCAATGAAAGCTTTTAGATGGGATTTATAGTATTTAGCATATATATTTGCACTCTTACTTTCTGTAAACCTTGGGGGAGGGGTCTACAAAAGATTACATAAACTGAGATGAGGTCAGTCATAAGTATTAGTGCCTCCACGATTTGAATCTGAACACAACCATTGGCCGACAGAGTGGAAATATAGTTGAACCCAAGCGAGTAGGGTTGAGCAAAATTTCGGTTAAACGTAATTAACCTACCGAACAGAATTATTTCGGAAATTTGGTTAGGTTAATTCGGTTTTGATGCTTTAAAAATCGGTAATTCACTTCGGTTTCAGTTTTCATTTAAAAAATATCGGTTAACCAAACTAATCGATTTTTAATATTTTTTTAAAAAAATTAAATTTTTATAAAAATTAATCACTCTTAGTTGGTGACCGAATAGACCTAATGCACAGCCCCACAAGAGAGGTCTGTGGAGTTCAGTTGAGCGAAAGAGAATTTTAAAATTCATGGAGTCACATAGACAAATTGTTGTGGGAGGCTAATTCTCTAGTAGCTGATGAAAATATGGAAAAGAAAACTTCATGCTATCATGTCCATACCATTCTACAGTAATTTTAAATGCATCTCAACATCTTCAACTAGCGAATATAGATTTGAGTATATAACTTCTTTGAGGAATTTTGCAGCATCAATTCTCAACCTTTTATGTGTTTACTTATAAGGGTTCAATAATTCCTATGACCCTGAAATGAGGCTCCTGCTTTTGTTTTGTGTATCTACGTTACTATTGTCAGTAATATATTTGTTTAATAGAACAAGTTAAAGCATCTGTTTATTTTTTTCATGTTCTTGTACCATGCTAATGATCTGATATGTTGTTGAAGGAGGAGGTTGCTAAAGAATTTGGTATACCAGTTCAATTCCAGCGCTTTTGGATTTGGGCCAAAAGACAGAACCATACTTATCGCCCAAACAGGCCATTGACACCACAGGAGGAGGCACAAACTGTAAATATCAATGCAATTTCTTTTCCATTTACCTCTTAATACAATCACAGAAAAAATCCTTTCTGAGAATTCATAGTGTGCCAATGTATTGAGTTGAACAATTCCTGCAGGACTTAGGTTTGTGAGATACATGTATGATATAATCTCACAAATAATGTGCATTGACCAGTAATTAATGGGTAAAGAGTGATTGCGAAATGTGTGGCTCCAACTTGAGTGGAGGTAAATGGTTCTCTGAAAACCAGTCCCAACGTGCAAGCTTTGCTCAGGAATTGTCCGTTCATTGTTATAATGAATTGCCCAAACTTTTGTCTTCGGAATCACTGATTAGGAGTGGATAGCATGAACCTTGCATGTGATTTTGATTCAAAACCTCTTCTGAAATTTGAGACGCACAAACTTAACTGGCTGCGGTTTTCTCCTTGTGGATGATGGGTGGAGATCTAAATATTCCAACTAATGCCGGTGCATATTTCTGAATAACTTTTTTAACAAACCAAAATCTGACAACCATTAAGAAGCTCAATCAAGTTCTTGCATTTTGGCTTTGCCAATTGTATTTTTCCTAATTATCATTCATGGAAGGTAGAGCATTATAGTGCTGTATATTCAGACATTGAGGCCTGGGTTGATGGTTGATTCCTTGGGGAAAAATTATCAGCACCTGCTTCTTCAGCAGTTAAGCTGAAGACAGACATATTATTTTTTATTATATCCCTTAGTTGAAATGCTTGTTGAGATGATTAGCATGCACCTTAATGTGGAGAAACGTTAAAAGTACTGATTATATTATTTTCTTGTCCATAATGATTGGGATAAGCTCCTTCACAATTTTTAATTTCTCATTTAATATTTTCGGTGAGAAAGCTTGTCTTAGTTTCATAAAACGAGAGTTCCTTTCAGAGTTTTTGCTTTTTTGAGAAGCCTAGCACTTTCAGTATGATCCGATCCGATGAGATCCCTCTTAGTGTTTCTGGTTTTTCTTTGGTGGAGGGGAGGGGTATGTGGCAAGCTCCAAAGACATCAAACTCTACCGGCCGCTGTTACCTAAAAATGTCAACACCAAATTATCCACCCTGTGAATACGTACAATCACAAATGGTTGAATCACCTATTTAATACTTATCTTGAATTGTGTGCTAGATGTCCAAACAACATTCCTGCAGCGTATATCTCTCCCTTTTTCTTATCCTAATTGATCATCGAGATACCACCTGATTATATTGTGTAGCATGAAGAGCATTATGCATGTGTGCACATTTTGAAAAGTCGTGTTTCAGCCTTTTGATTTTGACGGCTTTGCTTCTTGCTCAACAGATGAATGTCATCACTGTCTTGATATGCAATAAGCGTCGGAAATCTTTTTTTTATTACTGATTTGATCTTTTTTTTATTACTGATTTGCATTTAATTTTACCGTGTTTCATCTATTTCTGTGAGACAAACACTTTGTAAGATACTTAATTCTACTTTTTTAATTCAATCTTTTTACAATTATATTGTGCAGGTTGGGGCATTGAGGGAAGTTTCCAGTAAGGCCAACAATGCAGAGTTGAAGTTGTTTTTGGAAATAGAGCATGGATTGGTATCTTTTTGACCACATTCTATATGACCTTGATTGCTGACATTTGAATGTGAATCTTGAAGGATATTCATTATTCCTATTTTACCTGTATTTCCTTTTATGAATTACAGGATTTACTTCATGTTCCTCCACCAGAAAAACTTAAGGATGACATACTGCTGTTCTTCAAACTTTATGACCCTGAAAAAGAAGAGCTTCGGTATTTTTCTAAATCTAAATGCATATATTGTTTGTAATTTTCATTTAAATATGGGTACCGATTTAATTGTTGATTGTTGCAATTTCCAGATATGTTGGGAGACTTTTTGTGAAAAGCTATGGCAAACCGATTGAGATCCTAACAAAACTAAATGAATTGGCTGGGTTCGCTCCTGATGTAGAGATAGAACTTTTTGAGGTATTTCTGGTCGTGATGTTACAGTATGCGTTTATTTACTCTGTGCCATTGGTCATTTGCTTTGCCTTATGCCATTTAAGAGCATTGAATTATACTGCACACTAATGTCGTGGGTTGCAATGTCTATAGGAAATTAAGTACGAGCCATCTGTTATGTGTGAACGCCTTGATAAAAGAGCTTCATTTCGGTCTAGTCAGGTATTTTATATTGTACATTGGTAGTTTCTTTATTCAATTGGGTTCCATCTTTTATTATTATTTTTGTAGTTATGGCTTTTATTTTCTTATTCTTTTTTCCTCCGTCTCTCCTCTCTAGATTGAAGATGGGGACGTTATTTGCTTCCAAAAACGACCTCAGTCTGAAGGTCAAGAGAGCATCAGATTTCCTGAAGTTCCATTGTTTTTGGAATATGTGAAGAATCGCCAGGTCAATTTTGTGCATTTGAGATGAAAAATAAATAATTGATGGCAATACACGGGTGGAACAATTTGTGTGTTAAATTTTCATTATATTCTGTGCCATGCCGTTCTTCTTTTTAAAGATTTTTCCTATTTGTGGCCGAAAAGCTTTTTCCTATTTGTGTCCGAAAATCTTCTTACATCCCCCTTCCCTTTCTGAAAGAAGTATTTCTTTTTCAGTCTATGCTAACTTATTTTTCCTCGAACTAATTTCATTATCTATTTTTTCTTCTGCAGGTTGTGCATTTTCGAGCATTGGAGAGACCCAAGGAAGATGATTTTTCCCTGGATTTGTGAGTTTTTTTATACCATTGTATTGACAGTTGAGACTGCAATTTTAGGCAATATTTTGATTTATTGCCTTGAGAGCTTCATATAAACTTATTATCATGTTTGGCTTAAATCAACAGAGCAAAGAATCACACTTATGATGATGTTGTGGAAAGAGTGGCCAAGCACCTTGGCTTGGATGACCCGTCTAAAATTCGGCTTACTCCTCATAATTGCTACTCTCAACAACCAAAGCCCAATCCTATCAAATATAGATCAGTGGACCATTTGTTCGACATGCTGGTACACTACAATCAGGTAGCCTAGCCAAAAACTGTTCTGCCTATATGTGTATATATATATATATATATATATATATATATATAAGTGTGTGTGTGTTAGACACTTAGAGTGGGTGTTTTTGTGTTATTGTTAATGGATTGATGGTCTTTTGATTTCTCGTAATAGATCTCTGATATACTCTATTATGAAGTGCTGGACATCCCTCTTCCAGAATTGCAATGTCTGAAAACTCTGAAAGTTGCCTTCCATCACACAACAAAGGATGAGGTGCTACTATTGCTGTTCTCCTCACTGATTACGTCGTGTCTGCTTAAGTGATATTAAATTATTTGACTTTACCACATTGTCTTTTTCAGGCTTTAATTCTCAATATTAGATTGCCAAAACAAAGCATTGTTGGAGATGTTCTTGACGAGATTAAAACAAAGGTTAGCTTGTCAAAGATTTCCTTTGCATAATGTATTTGTTTCTGTAGCAGCATAAGATTGACAAAAGGTCTCACCTATGCATCCAATCATAGGTAGAATTGTCTCATCCAAGTGCTGAACTTAGGTTGCTTGAAGTTTTCTATCACAAGATTTACAAGGTAATTCCTTTACCCTGATATTGTTTTTTTTCTGGATATTTTGTCAATTGTTTGCTTTTGAGCCATCTGAAATGATTTGTTTAGAAAAAAATTGTGTTTCTTATCATACACTTACTCAGGACATTTTTTAATGAATTAGATATTAACAGAAATCTTGGCTACCAATCTGACCTTCGCATGGTTTCTGAAATTCTGTCTAGAAAATTCTCCTTGATTTGAAATAGAGATTGCTACGGGAAAAAGATGGAAGCAGTCTAATATTGGAGGCCCAAGAAGAAAACACGTGAATATGAGGGGCGGGGACAAGGTTAGTTTGTTAGGGGGGAGAAATAGAAGGGGGGAAGAGGGGTAGTGTTGAGGAGTCTAGATTTTACCTTGCGTTGGGTGTTGCTTTGTGACTCTTTTTCATTTTAGCAGTAATATAATCTTCATTCCAGTACTGTTGATCGGTTCTTGTTCTTTGTTTTGATCCTACTTGACGTTTTGCTCGTTGATTTTGCCTTGCTGTGTGTACGAGATTTTTGTGTTCATAACAATTGTCCCGACTTACCACTCAAAACTAAGGATTCAACATATGGCTACAACGTGGTTCGGGTGGGACATGCCAAAGTTTGATAGAAGTAATTCCAGGCTTTGGCTTCTGCAAGCAGAGGAATACTAGGCCAACTTTACTCCATTGCAGGATCAAGTCCAGCTCGCTTTCATGTGCATGGAGGGAGAGGCTGATCTTTGGTTATATGGGCTCACATTGTGCATTCCCGATCTCGCATGGGATAGTTAACCAAGGAATTGACGCATAAATTTGGTGAGGGGGCGTGGATGTGAAGCTCAACCGAGCCTGTTACAGGGAGCTTCAGTGGAGATTTACAATATGCCAGGGAAGAAAATACCTCCAACACTTCAACAAGAGGGTTACGGTATTGAGGAAATAAACGTTGAAGAAGATACTAACAAAGGGGATTTGGAGGATTCTTGGGAGGAAGGACAAACTGACAGTTTAGGAATTTTATCGGGGATCAGAGGGAAGGACAGGATGGAGTGGGCGTACACGGCAGGTAAGGCTGGACAAAACATGGACCTCGTTGGGGTCATCGATTGAATGTCCAACCAATTGTTTATAAGGGTCTTTCGATTTTGTGGAAAAGAGAAGTGAAGAGGAGATTCCATACAGAGGGGGGAGATAATGGCGGCGGAATTAATCAGGCGATATGGGGGTCGCAAGGTAGTGAAAGAGGATTACCGTGCTTCGTTGGCTCTGGGACGAGTGATGGAAGGCTTGCGGCTCGAGTGGGGTGGTGGAGCCACAGCTTTGTTGAACTCCCAGAGTTGGAGTATGTTGGGGAAATGAGAAGCCAAGAACCGATGATTGTGTTAGAGACCAAGAGCCCACTTAAACCTTCCAATGTCCATAGATGGAGGCTTAGAATTGAGGGAGAAGAATGTGGGGATAGGGTTGGCTGAGCATGTTGGGTTGGGGGAAGGAGTAATTTACGAGTGGGCTATATTTTTAGAATGGTATTTGTGCTATTTTAATCACTTGGCCCAAATAAATAATATTGGCCAATCAAGTTGGTATCTATTGCTTGCGTCAAGAATCAGGAATCGGGCAGAGAAGGAACTTGGTAATAGCAGGTGCGATGGGATCGAACAACAGCTGGTGGCCAGTGGGGCGACGACGATAGCTGAGGCAGATAGTCATGGTGTTGGTGGCGTGAGTGGCGCAAATCCTAGGGTGGCAGAAATTGAAAGAGATTTTACTATTTATCGGGATGAGTGTGTTTGATGCTGGAAAAAATCTGAGAGATGGAATTGGACAGGCTTGTGGATATTCTCGTTGGATTGTGTGGATAATGTTATTGCAAACGCTGTGATAATTGATGATATGTGTGTTTTTACGGCTGATATAGGCATTAAAGATAGTAATATTTGTAGAAAATAAATAATCTGAGAGTTGAAATACTCTTTATTAATTGAATAATAAAAGAGTTACAATGACTATCTATTTATAGGTGAATATAAAGATTAATAGAAGTAAACTACCTGATTTATCTCTATCTAAATCAAATCAAATCAAATCTCTAGATAATATTATCCTACCAAGTTTAAACACAAAGATTTAAATACTAAATCTTTATCTAATTATTCAACACTTCCCCTCAAGCTGAGTCATATATGTTTATAATGCTCAGCTTGAAACTCAGGTCTTCAAATTTAGGATAGTGAAGAGCCTTTGTCAAGATGCTATCAACTTTTGTTTGAAACTTCATTCTCTATCTCGGAGTCATGCTCCTTCTCTTGGAGTCTGCGTCTGCACCTCTTTTGTGAGTCTGCGTCTGCTCCTTTTTCTTGGAGTCTGCGTCTGCTCCTCTTTTGTGAGTCTGCGTCTGCTCCTTTTTCTTGGAGTCTGCGTCTGCTCCTCTTTTGCGAGTCTGCGTCTGCTAGTCTACGTCTCCTTCTCTTTTTTTGGAGTTTGCGTCTGCTAGTCTACGTCTCCTGCTCTTTTTGGAGTTTGCGTCTGCTAGTCTACGTCTCCTCCTCTTTTTGGAGTTTGCGTCTGCTATTTTACGTCTCCTCTTCTTTATTTTGGGAGTCTGCGTCTATTCCTCTTTTGAGAGACTGAGTCTTCAACAATAGATTTGATATTATCTACTCCCCCTCAAGCTTGGCTATAGATGTTTATGAGACCAAGCTTGCTGATGAGATGTAGGCACATGAGAATGCTCACGACTGCCCTAAAACAGATGATGAAAAAACAGTCGACGATGCCGCGAAAACAAGGGGAAAAAAAATCGCGAAGCTACTGTAGCGAATCACTGTAGCGAAATCACTGTAGCAAGACGTGAAATTACTGTAGCGAAAATCGCGTGCTATTGGCTTGCTGCTAGGAAATTTTCGTCAACATCAGATGTTTGAGGCAATTCAGCATCCTCAAAGAAATTTTTAATAGCATTATTTTTCAAATAACATGCCGCATCGGGGCCACCATGGCCATCAAAAACAGCATCAAAAGAACTTGGTTGGGGCCATCTGTATTGGGTACCCAAGTGGGTAGATAGATCATCTATCCGAATGTGCTGATCTTCTTTGTAACTGCGAGGCCCAATATCCGTATGGCTTCCCGAGAATATTCTTGGTGTAAACTTGGTGCTTGTATTCTCGAATAATGTCATAGTCTGAATACTAGTTGAACAGCTCAGAGCCGACTCAGAACGAGAAAAGTCGATCGAGTCCAAAGATTCGGGAGAGCGAAGAGTCGGCGAGTTAATCGCAACAGTTGATACAGTCGCCGTACAGGATACGTCCAATAAATCCGGTTCAAGTTTGGGAGTCGGCGACGGCACGCAAAGGTAATTAACGACGAGGCTTTGGCGACAAATAACCTCCGCTTCTGCCACCATAATTACTTCTTTGATAAACTCTGTGATATGTAGATTCAAACAACGCAGTTCAAGAACAATAATTGAGATCTTTTGAATGAAGAATCGATTCACTGGAAGAGAAGTATAGAACTTTCTTTGTGAAACGAGGGGGGAGAATTTACGAACAAGTTGGAGAATATTCACGAAGGAGGCTGCTGGCTAAGTTTATGCTTTATGGCTACTATTTAAAGGCCTAGCCGCCAGCGGTTGAGTTGAGATAGCAACAACTCGCCGGCGGCTAGGATTTGATAAACTTTTAACCTTAGTTTTTTTCAAACCTAAAGCTCTGATACCATGTAGAAAATAAATAATCTGAGAGTTGAAATACTCTTTATTAATTGAATAATAAAAGAGTTACAATGACTATCTATTTATAGGTGAATATAAAGATTAATAGAAGTAAACTACCTGATTTATCTCTATCTAAATCAAATCAAATCAAATCTCTAGATAATATTATCCTACCAAGTTTAAACACAAAGATTTAAATACTAAATCTTTATCTAATTATTCAACAATATTGCTTCTCTTGGAAAAGCAGACAATCCAGATATCATGAATGTAGTTTCGAGCAATATGATAATAGGAGGAAATACTGAGAATATAGCCGGGGAAAAGAATGATTGTTACCACAGGAGCTATAGATTGCCGTGTGCATTTTTTATATGCCCTCAGTTGGCATATGAAGCAATAACGTTTGGCATTACTACATCGGTGGGAGATGGAAAAGGCAACACCGCCAAAGCTGAAGGCTTACATAAAGTAATTAAGGCTGGTGCAATTTGATTGAAGGTTCATGAGGACTGGGACCTTTAGATTGTTGTTTTTGATGTGGGGTGGATGGATGATGATTTAATACATAGACAGTGTTCTAATCTCAGCCTTGAGGACAAGACTGCTTTCGAGAGAGTGATATTATTGCGGGGAAAAGATGGAAGCTGGCTAATATTGGAGGCCCAAGAAGAAAAGCCCAATACCTACTTAACACATGAATAAGAGGGGAGGGGAAACAGTTAGTTTGTGAGGGAGAAATAAAAGAGAGGAAGAGGGGTGGGTGAGTCCAGATTTTCCCTTGTGAGTTGTATACAAGCTAGTGCTCGGGCAAAGGGGGATTTTCTCCTTGAGTGTGTGCGTTGTGTGTTGCTTTGCAACTCTTTTTCATTTGAGTAGCATTATGATCTTCGTTGCAGTACGGTTGATAGGTTCTTGATCTTTGTTTTGATCCTACATGCTTGCTGTTTTGCTCGTTGATTTTTACTTGCTCTGTGTGTGAAATTTTTTCTGTTCCTACATCGATATTCTAGTCACTATTTTTTTGGAATTTTGAATATTGTATTGATTTTATTATTTCTGAATACATTCTGTATCTTTTTAATCTCTTCTGGGTTCGTCTTTCTTAATTTTGCAGATCTTTCCTATCAACGAGAAAATTGAGAATATAAATGACCAGTACTGGACATTGCGTGCTGAGGAGGTAAGTTCACATCTCAAAATCTGTAACTACTTTGTTTTCGCATTTTATTTTTGCAGTTGCCTGCGCTGTTTGAATTCTCTTCTTGACTTTCAAAGTTGAATCTTAGCCATTAAAGATGAGTTATTCAGTATTATTTAGTTTTTATATTTTTGCTGCTTTGGCAGAAAGATTGAACATTTCCTATTGTACTTTTTTTATTTATATGGCTTACAGCCTTACACTTTCTAAATTTTGTCCTATCTCAGGTTCCAGAAGAAGAGAAGAACCTTGGGGCCAATGACCGTCTGATCCATGTTTACCATATTACAAAGGAGAGTTCCCAGAATCAGATGGTACTGAAGCACTCAATTGATCCTGTAGTAATTGTCATATAATTCAGTTTGGTTATTTCTGGACAGAGACATTGTTCTCTGACAATAATGATCTTGAGTGATGCTAGTATGGATTTTGTGCATGGATGTTGATTTTGAACTATGCGACTATTTAATTAGTTGCTTGCATTTTATGGAACAGCAAGTCACGAATTTTGGGGATCCCTTCTTTCTTGTCATCCACGAAGGTGAAACATTAGACGATGTTAAAGCACGAATTCAAAAGAGGTTGCAGGTTCCAGATGAAGAATTTTCAAAGGTATGGCCTATTTTTAATTAGAACACTACCGAGATATTTGTTATACAATTTGATATACGTTCCCTTTTTTTTAGAATAATTTCCCTTGGTTTTTTTAATTGCTAAAACTACTATTTCTGATTATGGGATTTCTTCCTTCAGTGGAAGTTTGCCTTTTTGTCACTGGGACGCCCAGAATATCTCGAGGATTCTGACATTGTATCCAGTCGTTTTCAGGTCACTTACCTATCCATGTCTTTGGTTTAGATTATCGGTATTGGTTGGTTGTAGAATTATTCGACTTTTTTCCTGGATGATAAATCAAGACTGATAAATTTCGTATTTCTCTCGCAGAGAAGAGACATTTATGGTGCTTGGGAGCAGTACCTGGGGTTAGAGCACTCAGATACTTCTCCTAAAAGGACTTATGCTGCGAGCCAGGTAATTTCGTCGGATTGCTATAGCTGACAGATATTTTTACAATTGTCACTTTTTATTTAATCATGATTCTGATGCAAGGCTATACACAAACTTACAGAGAAATTTTGTTTATTACTGAATTTTCCGAGATCAGAACTGAAATCCATGTTTTCCCGTTGTGGCGTTGTTTAACTGTTAATATTATCCAATATGATATGAAGCTTATACCATATTTTTACCCTTGTGATCACAGAACCGCCATACATTTGAGAAACCTGTGAAAATATACAATTAAGTGGGAAATGCACCTGAAAATGTGCTTACTTTGATGCCATAACAAGAAGACAAAAATATTGAAGTTTGGATAATTCAATGGAGGAAACAAGCAGAAAGATGCATGTTGCATGTTCATCTCGAAGGGACCAAGGACTGTTGTTTTCGTTGTTATCTTGTCTCTCAACCTCAATGGGATGAAGGGGCCTTCAGTCTTGAGATGTATTTTGATTTTTGTTTTTTTTTTGTGGTGAGTAGGTATTATTGTGCTTATCTTATCTTCCATTTTAACATTGGTTGAAGTACTTTCGTTTGTAAGTTATATTACTCATTAATAGATTTTGATCGATGGGGTTGTATAGTTGTGGCTAGGCCTCCATTTAGTGCGTTTTCCTTTCGTTGAATTTTAAATCCATTTGTTTTGTTGTATTTCATGTTTTACAGTGTATGTACACGAGACAGTTATGTTGCAGATAGAATATAAAAAAGTAGACCCTTTAATGCTCTGGATGAGCCTTCGCTTTTTGGATCGTCTTCTGCCCAATGTGGTACCTGGAGACCTTATACTAAGTAACGGTCTCCTCTCCTTGTAAATGCCTTAATAGCTCTACAAGGGGGGAGAGCCCTTAGTATCAACAAAGGGCTCCTGTCCTTGGATGTGCCTTCCCTTTACTATTGATCCTTACTTTTAACAGTAACTCTGTCACTTGCTTTCACTAGCATCGGATATTCCGGTTACTCACTAATTAATTCTTTATAAAGATATTGGTGCCCTGTCTTCCCAAAGTTGATCTCGCAGAAAATGAAAACGATAAGGATGCGGAACGTTGGACCGGTCAACCGAAGAAAGAGATCATTGAGCCTATTTTGCCGTTTGAATGGTCATACCTCTCTGACTTATTACGGCCTGTGCATGGTCTAGTGGTAGTATAATCTGGGGTTGGATAGATAAATTTGTGGATAATTAGATAACAAATAAACTAATAGATAAAACATATTGTGTTTGGTACATATAATTATGGTTAAATAGATTTACATATGCTTATTCATAAAATGCCAAAAGTACACTTGAACGAGTTAAATTATTTCTACTGTTTTCAGTTAATCGTTTTTAATCAACAACCATTTACTATTAATCCAAAGCACAAAGAAAGTTTATTCTAAAACAAATAGTTTTTAAATTTATTTACAACAATTCTTTTCTTCTATCAAATTTGTAATATATTTATATATTAAATATTTTTTAATTTATTTAATAATTCATTAAATAAGCCAGTTAAAACACGCATAATATGTGGAGATCAAATATCAATCAAATATTCAAATACTAAAATAGCTTAAAATATAAATTCATCATCAAAGATACAATAAAAAAATAATTTATCATGTAGCTAGCAGCCTAATTATAGGCTAAATTTAAAAGAAGAAAATATTTTTATCAAATATATAATTAGTTTATTATTGGTAAATTATATATTTTAAGTAGTTATGTAATTTGTATATCTTAATATGTCATTTTTTTATATTTTGGAATGTTGTTTTTTTTTTCTTTCATGTGAGTATTGCAAAATGAATTATTACAAACACGTCTAGACTAATGGAACTTAAATAAAAAAAAATTAAATTGATCCCGTACAGGTGAAATTATTTTTAATATCATTATTTGAGTAATTAATGAATATAATATTATAAGTAAAAAAGTTTTCTTTCTTTTGATAATGCAACTAACATTTGAAATCTTAAATAATAGTTTTAAATGATTCAAGAAATATTAAAATAACTAATTTGTTTCATTTGTCATGGCCAAAGTTTTGGTTGTGGCTAACATGCAAATTCTTGTGAGAATTTGTTCATTCGCCGAAGCCAAAATATTTTGGTCGCTTACGAGAATTTGTTTCATTCTCTGCTGCCAAAATATTTTGGCCGCAACAATATACATACAAATTCTTGTAAGCATTTGTTACATTCGTCGTGGCAAAAATAATTTACATGCGGTGAATATTTCATCTTTAGCTGTAATTTTTTATTACCATATTTTGTATTTTTTTAAAATTGCTAATTTTTTTTTTAAATTAGTGCATAACTGTATTTTAGGTTGTATGTAGGCTCTCTATAAATAAAACTCGAAGAAAAAATTCTACTTTTCCATTTGACAATTCAATAAGCAAATTTTATTTCAAAAATGTCAATTCACAATATACGTTTTCTTTTAGCTGAACCTTATATTTTTTTATTTAACTTTATGTTTCACATCAAATAATAAGAAAAATAAAGATATTAATAATTTAGAACCGTAACATCACAACAACAAAATTAATTTTTCATCATTTAGTTTAGTTACAAAAAAAGATCAGAATTAAAGGTATAAAACATGGGCCGACAATAGTTTTTACTTTTTGTCAACCACTTTATTTTTTATATGTAAGATAGGGAACAAATGAACAATATCATAATTTCATCTTTACTTTGCAATGATCTTTATATGAGACGGACGCAAGTTAGACCGTGGACTTTTTAGGCTTTTACGAATTTAAATAAAGCTTTAATTTTATAATAATTGAGCAGAAGCGGACCAAATTAAGCGCCTGAGCTCAGTGGATAGAGCGTCTGTTTCCTAAGCTGAGAGTCGAAGGTCCAACCCGATTTGTTTGATGATGCCTTTAAGGATAGTGCTATTAGGGGCATCATCATATTTCATTTTTTATCTTTTTTTAAAAAAAGATAAAAAAGATTTCACGTGGATGGTGGATGATACATCCGATGACAGTGACCTTCAGGACAGCAACAATGTTTCCGTCCAACCCCTACCTGGCGCGTTTCATGAGAAGGTTCACTTTTTATATATTCATATTTTGTATTAAAATTAAAATTTGGTGTTCTTTGATTAGATTTTGATAGATGGGACCGCCTAGTTGTCTCTATTAAATTTTATTTTCGAAAACAATTTAGAAATAACAGGCTGAAAAGACCATACAGAAGAAGAATTTGCTCTTCTTTAATCATATTGTATCACCTTTTCCTCTATGCATGCCCAATATAGACATGACCACGGTTTTTTAAAAATCGTGGCCCGGCCTGGAACCGTGAACCAGGTCAACGGGCCGGTTGTAACCGGCGGTTCCAACCGCGGGAACTGCCGGTTCGTCCTTCTTTTTTTTTTAATTATTTATTATTTAAAATTAAACTGTGTTGTTGAGGATTCGAACCCTTGACCTCTGTCATATATTCACAGCTTCTTACCACTAAGCTAATGTCATGATTGTTTTATTTTAGACAATATAATTATATATACTAAAAGATAATATATATTATATGTCCAATACAATAACTATTTTATATTGACAAATAAAAATTATCTAAAAAAATATGTTATGTTCTTAAATAAATATTTTATAATAAAAACATATATATCACAAAGTAAATATAACAAAAAATATTGGATAAATTAATAAGAACTATAAATAGTGGTTGCAAAATAAAATATTTGAAGCAAATTATTTACAAAACAAATATATTATATACCTTTTATAGTTATTCTACAAGTATTTTATGCTCATTATTTGATTTACATTATATATATAATAATTAAATAAATATATCTTAATTTATCACAATATAACTTACAATAGAAACTCAATACTATAATAGTTGATTAATTAATAAACTATTTTAATAATTTACCTATACTGATTTGGAACAACGTATTGAATTGATAATTCACTAACTTAATATTATATAAATTAATAACTCCAAACTTAATATATTTATGATTAATCAATGTAATCATCATAAAAATAATTTTACTAGCATTTGTTTGTAAATTGATAGTGACAAATCCTGTTACTGACTTTTTTTAACATAACAAGAACTTTTGTGTTGTTTTGTTTATAGATAAATAATAATTCAATGTTATACTCGTCAATTTCATATGTACTTAATATCATAATTGTAAATGTTTCATGCCAATATCATTTACAATTAGTACCAAAGTTGTATAAATTTCATACCAATTTCATAAGTAATTAGTACTGATGTGATCCGTTATTTTACGTGTTTGGTAGAAATAAATGTGTACGAAAAATAAAAGGAATACACCAAGATTTTTTACGTGGAAAACCCTCAAATTGAGAGAAAAACCACGGGACCCAGTCCAGTATAAAGTTCCACTATAAATATTACTGATTTACAAGAGGATCTGGACACAAGAAAGTTATTCAATGACTTACACAACTAACGTTGTAGAAATTATAAAAAAGACCGAACAGACTCAAGCTTGCTCTCCTTGGAGTCTTTTGCCCAGAAAAATTCCAACCCTTTTATGAAGTTATTTGAGGGTATTTATAGGACTGCCCTTAGTAATTAACTCGCGGAAAACCAGCCATATGATGTCCTTTGATCGTGGCTTGATGGGAGCCAAGCGTGTCCGAGAAATCCGCTCCATTAAAGCACGTTCCATCTCCGCCGGTTAATCAGTTTTAGTTATGACCGGGTCTTCCGCTACTCTTTGACCAAAATCCCGAGGAGGGCAAAGGATGCTCGAGAATATGCTGATCAGTATCCTGGGTTCGACAAGCATCTCTTCGGTATAGCTTCTGCTCGGCAATTTTAGGGTTTGTGTCTTCATAAATGGATTTTACCCGAGAAATCAATATGTCATATGACATCACCTCACCCCCCCCAAAGTAAAGCAAGATGAGAGTAGTGAAATCTTGGTTTATTGTCTTCGGGTAAAATCCTGACATGCTCGAGATATTTTAACCGCCTAATTCTCCCGCCTGAAAATTTCAAAAATCTCGCGACGTTTCGTTTCCCAAAGCACATCTATAACCGTTCATGGGTTTTTATTTGAACGGTGCTGATTTAACGACTGTTCCAGTGGCACCCCACTATAAATACTCGTTCATTTTGCGGATTTAACTTACTTTACTGCAGTTTGCTTCCGAGCTAGCATTTCAGACGTCCGACCAATCTTTTCATCCATACTTATTTTCTTTCCATTCATCGAGTATGTCTTCTTCTGACGATATTTCGAAGACTATAGATATGTTCGAGGAAGAGGGTATCCTGGGTCCCTCTCCTCGACACTCTTCTTCCTTTGATAGTGAGGAGACTTCCAGCTCGTCGACAACCCCTGATGCTCGTGGAGAAGAGCTTCAGGCTGCGACAGAGCAGGATCTGATAAAAGCCCGCGTTCCTTGGTTTGAGATATTTGAATCAGGGATTAAATCGCAACGGCACATATCCAGTATCCAAACTAAATGGGGGATTTCAGAGGGGACATCTATTATTGTTCCCCCTCCCGGATCTCGCCCCCACCTGCCTCCCATGGGTTATTTTCCCTTCTACTTAGACCAACTTCGAGGGGGACTTCGCTTTCCTATCCCTTCTTTCTTTGTAGATGTTGCCTCCTACTTTGCCATTTCTCTAAGTCAGTTGTTCCCCAACAGTTACCGATTGTTAGCGGGTTTCTACATAGTCCTATCCTTTCTTGGCTTTTCCCCGACCCCCGAACTCTTTCATTGCTTCTTTCAATTAAACCGAAAAGAGATCGGACTTTTTTATTTTTCTTCCCGAACAGGGATGGGTTTTCTTAAAAATTACCCCTCTTCCATAAAAAATTGGAAAAGATTTTTCTTTTTTGCTCGCCCACTCCAACCTTGGGACTGTCCCATGGAGTGGAAAGAAAACTTACCGAAGGGCAAGTCAATCAAGGGGCTACTTGAGGGAGAAACATATCTATTGGTTCGTCGTAAGCTTGGCGATCAGTGTTTTAACCTTGGGGAGCTGATTGACGATGGACTGCTGTACTTGTTCCAGCTTAGTCCTAAGGGTGTTTCCCTAAAAATGCCCCTCGGTGAGTATTTACCGAGCATCTTGCTTTGTTTGCATATTTTGTAATAACATGCTTGAATAATTGCTATGATGTTTCTCTCTTGCAGAAAACAAGATGCTGAAAGCCAAGATTGCTGCTAGCCTGAAGAAAATTGCCGCACCAGAGAAGGCTACCAAACCGACCACTGAAACAAATCCTCCCCCTTCTATTACACATGCTCCCCCCGAAGAGGTGATTGAAATACCGGAGACGGAGGCCTTGATTCCTCGATCACTGAAGAGGGCGGCCCCCGAGGGCCCAGGTTCTTCATCTAAACTTCCTCCTGCCAAGAAAACTCCCCCCCGAATCTCCCTTACCCACCGAGCTAATCCGTCTCTTCAAACTCGGGCTACTTCTCAACCTGCTCCTGGTGGTTCTAGCTCTTCTCGCCCAACCTCCAGATACCACATACCTGATTGGATTTATCCCCCCAACGTCCCGATTCTGAGAAAACCGGACCCCAAAATTTCCCATTCTATTATTTGCAATTGGGCCAATTCTCCCGACCGCAAATACCTGGGAGGATTGGCCTTCAGCAATTTGATAAATGACTTTTCCACCTCCCTCACTCAGGTACCTTATATCTATTTCCATCTGATAAACGTTTCGGTCTTCGGTATATTAACTTCGTTTATTTGCTCGCAGACCAATCTGATGGCTGGTGAGATTATGACTCGCTTCCAATCCATGCGATCCTCAGATGGGGAGAATCAGAAACATCTTAAACAGCTAGAAGGTATTGGTGAGGAGATGAAGAAATCCATAAAGTTATTGGAAGAGCGATACTCTGCTGCTGTTGTTACTCGAGATAAGGCAGTGGCAGCTCTCGAGGAAGCGCATGGTAAATTAGCCGACTTTGAGGAGGCTAACACCACTTTATCCGGGCAATTCAGGTCCGTGACTGAAGAGAATAAATCCCTCTTAGAACAACTTTCACAAGAGAGATCACTGCGAGCTGAAGAGAACAAAGCCCTTTCTGAACAACTTGATCAGGAGAAACTATCTCGGGCTACTCAGATCGAGGAATCCTGGCTCATCAAAAAGGAAGAGTTTATGAAGTCTGAGGAGTATGGTGATATTCTGGGCGAACGCGCTGCTAAGTTCCTTAACTATGGCTTTGAAGCGTCTGTTCGTCAATTTAAAGCCGCTGGCTATCCTCCTGAAGGAACTTCAACAGATTTTATAAATGTTGATGAGGCCCTGAATACCGTTCCAGATGAATTCCTCCAGTTGTAAATTTAGGAATGTACTCTTTTTGTTTTAAAGTTGTAATCTTTGGACTATGATATTATGAGTTTCCCTGTCTTCTTACACTCTTGTGCAAACTAGTCTCTCCAACAAGCAAACTTTTTAGAACACACCTCAAAGTAATGAATATAACAGAACTCGGGGAAAAGACATCCCGAGCCAACGATTAAACCGAACATAAGCTCGCAAACCCGAGCACAATAACATGGTAATTTCAAGTTAAACGTTGACCCAACATCTCGATCCAACGATTAAACCGAACATAAGCTCGCAAAACCGAGCACAATAACATGGTAATTTCAAGTTAAACGTTGACCAAACATCTCGATCCAACGATAAACCCGAACACTGCTCGATACCCCGAGCACAATCACTTAGTCCCATTTTAGGTTCAAATACAGACCAAACTTCCCGATCCTGTATTTAACCTGCCAACAATGGACTATAACAACATAAGCTCGCTACCCTGAGCACAATCATTTGGTGTTTTCAAGTTTAAACGTTGACCAAACATCCCGATCCAACGAGTAAACGATGGTATTTTCAAGTTTAAACGTTGACCAAACATCCCGATCCAACGAGTAAACGATGGTATTTTCAAGTTTAAACGTTGACCAAACATCCCGATCCAACGAGTAAACGATGGTATTTTCCAGTTTAAACGTTGACCAAACATCCCGATCCAACGATAAACCCGAACACTGCTCGCTACCCCGAGCACAATCACTTAGTCCCATTTTAGGTTCAAATACAGACCAAACTTCCCGATCCTGTATTTAACCTGCCAACAATGGACTATAACAACATAAGCTCGCTACCCCGAGCACAATCACTTGGTGTTTTCAAGTTTAAACGTTGACCAAACATCCCGATCCAACGAGTAAACGATGGTATTTTCAAGTTTAAACGTTGACCAAACATCCCGATCCAACGAGTAAACGATGGTATTTTCAAGTTTAAACGTTGACCAAACATCCCGATCCAACGAGTAAACGATGGTATTTTCAAGTTTAAACGTTGACCAAACATCCCGATCCAACGATAAACCCGAACACTGCTCGCTACCCCGAGCACAATCACTTAGTCCCATTTTAGGTTCAAATACAGACCAAACTTCCCGATCCTGTATTTAACCTGCCAACAATGGACTATAACAACATAAGCTCGCTACCCCGAGCACAATCACTTAGTCCCATTTTAGGTTCAAATACAGACCAAACTTCCCGATCCTGTATTTAACCTGCCAACAATGGACTATAACAACATAAGCTCGCTACCCCGAGCACAATCACTTGGTGTTTTCAAGTTTAAACGTTGACCAAACATCCCGATCCAACAAGTAAACGATGGTATTTTCAAGTTTAAACGTTGACCAAACATCCCGATCCAACGAGTAAACGATGGTATTTTCAAGTTTAAACGTTGACCAAACATCCCGATCCAACGAGTAAACGATGGTATTTTCCAGTTTAAACGTTGACCAAACATCCCGATCCAACGATAAACCCGAACACTGCTCGCTACCCCGAGCACAATCACTTAGTCCCATTTTAGGTTCAAATACAGACCAAACTTCCCGATCCTGTATTTAACCTGCCAACAATGGACTATAACAACATAAGCTCGCTACCCCGAGCACAATCACTTAGTCCCATTTTAGGTTCAAATACAGACCAAACTTCCCGATCCTGTATTTAACCTGCCAACAATGGACTATAACAACATAAGCTCGCTACCCCGAGCACAATCACTTGGTGTTTTCAAGTTTAAACGTTGACCAAACATCCCGATCCAACGAGTAAACGATGGTATTTTCAAGTTTAAACGTTGACCAAACATCCCGATCCAACGAGTAAACGATGGTATTTTCAAGTTTAAACGTTGACCAAACATCCCGATCCAACGAGTAAACGATGGTATTTTCAAGTTTAAACGTTGACCAAACATCCCGATCCAACGATAAACCCGAACACTGCTCGCTACCCCGAGCACAATCACTTAGTCCCATTTTAGGTTCAAATACAGACCAAACTTCCCGATCCTGTATTTAACCTGCCAACAATGGACTATAACAACATAAGCTCGCTACCCCGAGCACAATCACTTAGTCCCATTTTAGGTTCAAATACAGACCAAACTTCCCGATCCTGTATTTAACCTGCCAACAATGGACTATAACAACATAAGCTCGCTACCCCGAGCACAATCACTTGGTGTTTTCAAGTTTAAACGTTGACCAAACATCCCGATCCAACGAGTAAACGATGGTATTTTCAAGTTTAAACGTTGACCAAACATCCCGATCCAACGAGTAAACGATGGTATTTTCAAGTTTAAACGTTGACCAAACATCCCGATCCAACGAGTAAACGATGGTATTTTCAAGTTTAAACGTTGACCAAACATCCCGATCCAACGATTAACCCGAACATTGATCGATAACAGGAAATTTATTTATTTCAGAAATACATATGGGAATAGTAACGATAATTGAAAGATTACACAAAGTACTTTCTTAAATTATGAATGTTCCAAGGTCTCACCAGTTCCCGACCTTCGCGATCTTCCAGCCTGTAGGCTCCTCTTCCAATCACCCCTTTTATCTTATAAGGACCCTCCCATTTGGGGGCTAACTTCTTTACCTCCCCCGCGGGATTTACTCTTCGCAGCACCAGATCTCCCACTTGAAAAGCCCTCGGGGGAACCCTCCGATTGTAAGCATTGGTCACCCTTACCTTATACAATTCTACTTTAGCCAAGGCCTTCTCTCTCAATTCCATAACCCCGTCTAACTCTAACTTCCTTTTTTCTTCATTCTGGTCGGGATCATAGCTCTGTACTCGAAGAGATTCAACTCCAATTTCTACTGGAATGAGGGCCTCAGATCCATATACTAAGCTATATGGAGTCTCTCTTGTAGATACCCGAGGAGTCGTTCTATAGGCCCATAAGACCCCGGGTAATTCGTTTACCCACTCCCCTCGAGCCCCTTCTAGTCTTGTTTTGATCCCGTGCAATAAAATTCGATTAATCACTTCCGCCTGCCCATTTGCTTGAGGATAAGCGACTGAAGTGAAGACTTGTTTAATTTTCATATCTTTGCACCATTCTTGTATTCTTCCTCCCTGGAATTGTCTTCCGTTATCGGAAATTATTCTTCGAGGTATTCCGAAGCGGCATACTACATTTCTCCATAAAAATCTGATGACTTCCTCCTCAGTTATTTTAGCCAATGGTTCGGCTTCTACCCACTTAGTGAAGTACTCGACGGCTACCAGGAGAAATTTTCTCTGCCCTGTAGCAGGAGGAAATGGCCCAACAATATCCATTCCCCATTGGTCAAAGGGGCAGGAAATGATGCTACTATTAAGAATTTCCGCAGGTACATGGGATAAATTTGCGTGCCTTTGGCAATTAATGCATTTCTTCACAACTTCTTCAGCATCTTCCCTCATCGTCGGCCAATAATACCCAGCTCGAATAGATTTCTGATATAACATGTTAGTTCCTATATGATTCCCGCAACATCCTTCATGAATCTCTTTTAATAAATGCTCCCCTTCTTCCTTCGAGGCACATTGTAAGAAAGGAATTGAGAATCCTTTTTTGAACAACTTGCCTTCTATCAACACAAATCGGTTCCCCATTCTTTTAACCTTAGCAGCTTCCTTTGGGTCAGAAGGCATAACCTTTGTTTTCAAGAAATTAATAAGATGCTCTCGCCAATCGGATATAATATATGGCTCCATACTCAGGATGCTATTGACGGATATATGAGAAATTAAGAGCTCTTGCACGAGCACATTCCTGTTCTTCCATTCGTGTACTGAACTAGCCAGCTTTGCTAATTCATCAGCACGGGTATTCTCCTCCCTTGGTATCTGCATCAATTCCACTTCTTGAAATTGAGCTATCATCGCCCGTACCTTTTCTACATACTTCCGAAGTTTTTCTTCTTTCACCTTATATATCCCCTTCACTTGATGAACGACTAGCATCGAGTCCATAAAAGCTTTTATCTTCATGGCTCCAGCGTCCAATGCTATTTGGAGACCTGAAATGATAGCTTCAAATTCAGCTTCATTGTTTGAGGATAAGAATCCAAACTGGACGGCAACCCTGACTTCCTCCCCTTCAGGACTAATGAGTATGACACCTGCTCCACTTCCCAATCGAGTAGATGATCCATCCACAAACAAACTCCACTCTTTTTCTTCCGAGGTATGGGTGACTTCTACAAGAAAATCTGACAGAGCTTGTGCTTTAATTGTAGTTCGGGGTTGATAAGTGACCTCAAACTCGCTCAGCTCTGTGGCCCATTTTACCATCCTCCCTGATATTTCGGATTTGGATAAAAGCCTACCCAAAGGAGTGTTTGTTACTACCACGATAGGGTGAGACAGGAAGTATGGCCTAAGTCTTCTCGCTGTGGTGACCAGAGCTAAGGCCAACTTTTCAATTTCCGGGTATCGCTGCTCGGCTCCTTGCAGGGCTCGGCTGACATAATATACAGGCTGTTGTTGTCCTGATTTTTCTCTGATTAGCACGGAACTAATGACTTCTTCTGCCACCGATAAATACACGAGAAGTGTTTCTTTGGGCTCAGGCTTATTTATTAATGGTAGCTGAGCCAAATAATCCTTCAAATCCTCGAAGGCCTTTTGGCACTGGTCATTCCACTCGAACTTGACTCCCTGCCTTAATGCTTTGAAGAAAGGCAAGCTTCTATCGGCTGATCGGGATATAAATCGGCTCAATGCCGCTATTCTTCCTGCCAATCTCTGCACTTCATTCAACGTCCTCGGAGGATTCATTTCTCGTATGGCTTGGATTTTCTCCGGGTTAGCTTCAACACCTCTTTCTGTAACCATGTATCCTAGAAATTTGCCCCTACGAATACCGAAAGTACATTTTGCGGGATTCAATTTCATGCCAAATTTTCGTAAAGTGTTGAAAACTTCTTCCATATCTTTGACCAAGTCCTTGGCTTTTCGGCTTTTGATCAGGACATCATCCACATACACTTCCACGTTCCGACCAATTTGTTCTTTAAACATTTTATCCATCAACCTTTGATAGGTAGCCCCAGCATTTTTCAATCCAAAAGGCATTACCACATAACAAAAAGTTCCCCCTGCTGTTACAAAACTTACTTTTGATTGATCTTCCTGTGCCAAAGGGATCTGATGATATCCCTGATAGGCATCCATGAGACACAACAGCTCGTGTCCAGCAGTAGAATCTACAAGCTGATCGATCCTGGGCAAGGGATAACAATCCTTGGGACATGCCTTATTCACATCCCTGAAATCCACACACATTCTCCATTTATCACCAGCTTTAGGTACCAACACTACATTCGACAGCCATGTAGGGAAGCCGATCTCACGAATGTGGCCTGCTTTTAACAACTCTTCCACCTGCTTGGCAATGACAGCGTCTTTTTCTGGTCCAAAATGCCTTCTCTTTTGCCTTATTACTCGAACATTAGGGTCTACATTGAGGCGGTGTTCGGCAATCTCAGGCTTAACTCCCTTTAAATCAGATGTGCTCCATGCAAATACATCCACATGCTGATTCAAACAATTAATCACTTTTTCTCGTAATTCTGGATCAAGCTGGGATCCTACCCTAGTAACTCGAGTAGGGTGACCCAGTTCGATGTTGAGGAACTCCTCTTCGGGTGTTATTCGTTCTTCCTCGCCCCGTTTCCTCTTTTCATTTCCCCTTCGTTCTTTTCCTTCGTTATTCTGCTCTTTTTCTTGCTTTAACTCTTGCACATAACACTTCCGAGACGAGCTTTGATCACCCCTTACTTGCCCCACCTCCTCGCCTACTGGAAATTTCATGATTAAATGATAGGTGGAGGCAACGGCTTCAAAAGCAGCTAGGGCTGGTCTCCCCAATATTATATTATAAGAAGATGGTGCATCCACAATGAGGAAATTTATCATCTTTGTTTTGATCCTTGATGCTTCACCAATTGTAACTGGCAGAGACACTTGCCCTATCGGGTTTATGACTTCCCCTGCAAACCCGTGCAAGGACGTATTCACTTTCGATATAGGTAAGCTTCCTAAGTTCATTTGGCTTAACGTACCAAGAAAAAGTACATCCGCCGAGCTTCCTGTGTCCACGAAAATCCTCTGCACATTATAATTAGCCACTGTGGCAGAGATAACCAATGCATCATCATGAGGAAAATGAACTCCTTGCAGATCTGCGGGCCCAAAAGATATAGACGGACCCTCATGTGCTTGATTGGGGTCAACAGATAGCACTTGAAGCCTCCGGGCGTGATTCCTTCTTGCTCTGTTCGAATCTCCTCCCGACGTTCCTCCAGCTATCATGTGTATAGTTCCCCGATTAGGAATATTGTTCAAGGTTTCCTCTTCTCCCTCTACTCTTTCTCCTCGAGCTGACCAAGGGACTGGCTGCGGTGCTCCTCTTCCAGGATTTATATTGATTCTAGGAGTGAAATTATTGTCTTTGAACTCCTCGTTAAACCCTCGCCCTCCACCAGACTCGTTAGATCTTCCACCTCGAAACCCCCCTCCTCGATATCCTCTTCCTCGGAAGGACCCTCCTCGGATCATTGTTCCTCGGAAAGGTCCCCCCCTATGAGGTCCACCGCGTCCTCTCTTCGGCATACTCTGATTCATTGCTACTTCCCGATGGGGTCTCATCGGTAGAAATTGGTCAAAACTTCTCTTGACTGGCTCCACCGGTTTATTCTTTCTGTTTACCTCTTCCCCAGTTTTGCCATCTCTTCTTTGCTTCATCCTCTGGGCTTCTTCCAGGTTAATGTATTTAGAAGCTCTTCCCAACAATTCATCATAATCAGAAGGTGGCTTTTTTGCCAAAGATCGAAATAAGTCTCCTTCTTTTAATCCTTGAGTGAACGCGCTGATTAGTATTTCCGAGGTGACATGCGGAATGTCAAGACATGCATGACTAAATCTTTTCAGAAAATCTCGAAGAGATTCCTTCTCCGCTTGCTTAATCCCGAATAGACTAAGAGCTGTTCTTTTGCAACTCCGGCTGCTTGCAAACTGGTGCAAAAATAGAGAACTAAACTTCGGGAAGGAGTCTATGATTCTTGCTGGCAACTGATTAAACCATGCTTGTGCTGCTCCCGATAATGTGGTCAGGAAAACCCGACATTTCACTCCATCCGTAAGTTGATGAAGAAGCGAAGCGTTTTCAAATCGAGACAGATATTCTTCGGGATCTGTACCACCATCGTAATTTCCCACATTTAAAGCCCTGAAATTTGGGGGCAAAGGATCATCAACCACATGGGAGGCAAATGGAGTACTCCTCTGCGGAGGATACAGACGTCCTTCCATCCTATTACGCATCTGCTGCAGCTCATTTTTCAGCTCTTCCATTTGGCGATTTAAAGCTTTGTCAGCTTCTTCGTTCAAATGATTAGAAACAGGTCTAACTTCCTTAGGCTCTTTTTCAGGTTCTCTTTCAGGCTCTCTTTCAGGTTCTTGCCGAGAAGCCAATTCTTCCCCCTCTTCGTCTTGTACATTTTCTTGTTCCTGGGGGGGGGCCATAAATTGCTTCATAATCTCTCCCACAGTTTTGGTTATCATTTCCGTCAAATGCTCCATGGGAATTCCCCCAACAGGAAATGACTGAGGAACATGTTGAGATGATCCTACATCTTCTGGCCCTTCTCCGGGTTCAGTGAACATGTATGGGTGAGAATTGGATCCGTTTCCCCTGGAAGCTTGCCCCCTGCCTTTACCTCTGGCCATCTCGCCCTTTGATTTATTTTTTGTTTAGAAAATTCGTCCTACTTCAACGCCTTAGATCAAATTTTCCCACAGACGGCGCCAATGATGTGATCCGTTATTTTACGTGTTTGGTAGAAATAAATGTGTACGAAAAATAAAAGGAATACACCAAGATTTTTTACGTGGAAAACCCTCAAATTGAGAGAAAAACCACGGGACCCAGTCCAGTATAAAGTTCCACTATAAATATTACTGATTTACAAGAGGATCTGGACACAAGAAAGTTATTCAATGACTTACACAACTAACGTTGTAGAAATTATAAAAAAGACCGAACAGACTCAAGCTTGCTCTCCTTGGAGTCTTTTGCCCAGAAAAATTCCAACCCTTTTATGAAGTTATTTGAGGGTATTTATAGGACTGCCCTTAGTAATTAACTCGCGGAAAACCAGCCATATGATGTCCTTTGATCGTGGCTTGATGGGAGCCAAGCGTGTCCGAGAAATCCGCTCCATTAAAGCACGTTCCATCTCCGCCGGTTAATCAGTTTTAGTTATGACCGGGTCTTCCGCTACTCTTTGACCAAAATCCCGAGGAGGGCAAAGGATGCTCGAGAATATGCTGATCAGTATCCTGGGTTCGACAAGCATCTCTTCGGTATAGCTTCTGCTCGGCAATTTTAGGGTTTGTGTCTTCATAAATGGATTTTACCCGAGAAATCAATATGTCATATGACATCAAGTACCAAAATTGTTAATATTTCATACCAATTTCTTTTGCAATTAGTATCAAAATTGTATAGGTTTCATACCAATTTCATATGTAATTAGTATCATAATTGTAAATGCTTTATACTAATATCATTTGTAATTAGTACCAAAGTTGTATATTTTTCATACCAATTTCATATGTAATTAGTATCATAATTGTAAATATTTCATACAAAACTCTTTTGTAATTAGTACCAAAGTTGTATATGTTTCATACGAATTTCATATGTAATTAGTATCATAATTGTAAATGTGTCATACCAATATCATTTGTAATTAATACCAAAATTATATATGTTTAATACCAATTTCATATGTAATTAGTATCGTTAGATAACAGATTCAATCAATTAAAAATGCATTATCTTATTTGTGGTCACATCGAGTTTGATGAAACAATTGGGTAAGTTTTGTAAGATTAATGGCATGCGAATTTCAACTAGATATACTTACACGTTGAACTAGAAATTGCTAAATGATTCATATGAATATAGAGAGTTAATGGCAACTTAAAAAGTTCAAACTCTCCCCTCCGTTACATTTCCTTCGTTCTTTTTATGATTCTTTTATAGTAAGTTTTAAATTATTTAAATAAAATTTAATTTTAATTTAAAAAATGTAAGGGTCGAACCGTAATCGTAACCGTTGGTTAACCGTAACCGTAACCGTAACCGTAACCGGCGGTTCACGAACCGTAACCGGAACCGTCTACGAAGGTTAAGGTTAAGGGTCGAGCTCTTTTGAACCGTCGAACCGGCGGTTCCGAACCGTCAACCGGCGGTTCACGAACCGTGATCATGTCTAGCCCAATAGGCATGGGCAAATCTCGCCTTGATAATCGAGGTGGACAAAATTATACAATTTTTTTGAGCTAAAAAATGTAGTGTATATATATATATTTAAAAACAATTAATATAATATATATATTAAAATTTTTTTTTAGGGAGCATTTGCCCCTGAATATGAAACCTAATCAAATATTCAATTTCAGTTCATTAATTTGTAGAAACCATGCATAACAATAACTTGAAAAAAAAGAGATTTATTTAACATAAATGATACGTCTTTTCTGACACTACTATATCGTAATTTGTAAAGATGAAGGACTTGAACTTTTTACATCAAGCAACTTCTTTTTATTGTTGAAAGGAATAAATATCTTCCTTTTTATTACTCCATTATTTTTCATCTTTGCAAGCTTGGGTTGCGTAACTTGCAAACTACTAAAAGTTGAGAAACCAGTTTCTTGTATTATTTGAACATCATAGGACTTTTAAAAGGAATGAAAGGTCCGCATCACAACTTGGATAAGTGTTTCAACAATCTCATCGAACCATGTTGAGAGCCAGAACCCCAAAGCATAACCATGTCATGCATTTGAATCAACATTTTGAATATGGATATCAATCTCAAAATGCAACGTAAAACAATGTATACAATTGTCTACAGTGTCGTCGCAGGAGCAGGTAGAGTAAGGTCGTAAAAGTGTACTGGACTTCTCCGATAGCTGGCCGAGGAGGTAATGGCAGAAAGCGAACTCTAGTTGTCCCACGATGAAGTGTTAGTTAAATCATCCGAAGGCATGTAAAACACGAGAAGATTCCAAATTCATGCATGCAGGAAACAGTGTGGTTCGCAAAGGCATTCGATGGCATGCAACAGCTTTCTCCGCGGACCAACAGCATCTGCACCCATATCTTTAAGCTTTTTCATGCTAAGATTTGCCAGATGAAATTTGCCAATATGTTTCCTCTGAAAAATATTAATAAATCGGCTGAGCCCAAGGGAAACTAGCCAATTTTCCAATCCTCCAGCCCTTTTTAGTTTTTTCTCGAGATATGATGCTCTCATCCTTTGATTCGGTAATACACAACTTAAATCATACATCATGAAGCCCTTACCACAAAAGCCAATATTTGAGTCTTCTCCAAATCTATGAAGTGGTGAATCGTCTAAGGAAATTCTATGAGATGGAGTTGGTGGTTTTTGGGGTGTTAAAGTGGGTTCAGGAGGATGAACTGTTTCTGTAAATGGAGTGGTATGATCGGGAGACATCGTCTTGGATTTCTCTGTTTGATGAACTAATTGTTCGGGGGAAGAGGTCCATGATGGGCATTGTAACTGGGAATTTGTTTCTCTGGGCATTTCTTGTAGCCGACTCTCTCCTGCAACAGGAAACGTGGACTGCACCTTAATAGGCACTGCTGGGATTATAATTGTGACTCGCTGTTTCCTGACCAGTGTCCAATCGCCATGATCAAGTGAATCAACTTCAGATGCACCTTGAATTTTCTTATTCTTGCCGACAACAAAGGGAACTTGTCTTTGTTTTGGCTTCACCATTGGTTTTGGACGACCTGCATATATTGAACCATGTGAGGGAAACAATTTCCACTCAGAGAATAAGAACTCGAAACAGAGAGTATGCAATCAACTAGTGATAAAGGCTTTACAGGTTTGTTTATGTTAAGTGGGAGTGTAGTGAAGACCATGACCACAAGATCATTTTGAGGATGAAGAATTGCTATCGTCCAATATAATATGGCCCAAGATATGGTTCTGTCCCATTTATACACTAACTTCCATGCTACGAATGTCAGAAATAAGTGGGAGAGCATCCCAAGCTTATTAGTTACTCCATAATTTATTGTGAAGCCGGAGTGGGGCATAATATTTTTCATCCTTAAAGAAATCAATACTCATATAGGCCATTCTGGACAACATTTACTCACCATCAGAACTTGATGCATGAACGTTAATCTAGTCTATACTGTGAAGATATATTATTGGCACTAACTTGATGATAGCCCTTTGCCAAGTTACCCTTCCCATCGATTCTCAATATAAGGCCATAAACTTGCAATTAGAGTCCAAACCCAAAAATAATAGCCTTTAGAAGCGGAAGAGCCTCCCAAGCCTGTTACACACTCCACTATAGCTTGTGTAGCAGATGCAAAATGCAACATACATGCAATGTCAAGAAATACTTTGCCCATGAGAACCACAGATAAAATAGGTTAAATCATTCATTCAATCTGTAAGGGCTTTAATCAGAGAAAAAATACGGTTTCTTTCAAAAAAGCATTCCAAGTCATAAACAAAACAACAGTTCTATTAGGAGCTAGCGACAAATTACCCCCGGTGGTATTGATAATAGACATTTTATCCAGTGATTCGTAAATATACATTTTACCCAAATATTAATAGACAATTTATCCATTTTGTTTTAAAATAGACATTTTATCCCGTGGTTTGTCAAAATAGTCAATTTACCTATTGTAGTTTGTGAATAGTTGCAAAACACCCACTACTAGACAACTGTACATTTCAAATCCACATGGAAGAGGTAAGAATGAACCATATAACCTCTTATAATCACGTTTGATCGCCATTAAGCCTAAATTATTGGAGAATCACGTTCTATCTTGCTTTCTAACAGTGAGAAAAAACAAAGGAAATTCTTGTGATTTACATTCATCTGAGACTCTAATCTCAAAAATAAAAATAAAAATAAAATAAATCAGTGCCAGCACCATTCAGCAAAATATGGAAAATTCCAATCAAGAGAAGGCTATACCGCGGAGTTTCACAAATGATGGAGCTGGTCATTCTCAGAAACTCCAATGAATATCAATCAAGTTTTCAATTGTAAAACAATACTAAAACAGTTAACAAGCAACCCAAACATTTCAATCCACAAAACTTATATTTATAAATATACACTCCTCACTGAGAATTGCATATAACTAATTCATATACACAAATGAAACCTGATGATTTTCGTCCTGGAGTTAGTGAATCAACTATAGTTGTTGAACCAAATCGAAACCCTCGTGATTTTGGTCGGTTGCAATGTTTGATCTCTTCACGGCGACAGGTTAGTTTACGGGTTGACCCATATCCATATCAACCGACCCTGCGAATCAGCCAATCAAGTGTGTATTGGTTGTTAACTTTTAATGATTTTTAATGAACCATCGATTATGATTATGGTTACAATTAATCAATAGTTTCAATTCGACCAATCATTTAAAAAAAATTGCTAAAAAGTCTAACAAGTTCTTCAATGTCTTTTCCAGCATGCCACATTTAAGTCGTGTTTTTAGATGGAAAATCCCCTAAAGCAGATTCTATTTTCGGTTGATCGAATTGTTGAACTTTGTTCTCCTTTGTTTGTTGGAATTATGCACCAATCTACCTAGAGTAAATCACGCTGGATTTTGGAATGTCATTTTAGTTTTTTGTATTCGGAAGATTTTTTGGACTGGGGGAGAGGCTAAGTTATTATTTTTTTTTCACGCAACTCAAAATCGAGTCTGCCCCAAAGTGGGTAATGAGCCTTATCCATTCCGGTAAAGATGGGTGCTCTATATTCGGTAGTTTGTAAAATCTAGGATTTATTATAGACATGACCACGGTTCGTAAACCGCCGGTTGACGGTTCGGAACCGCCGGTTCGACGGCTCAAAAGAGCTCGACCATTAACCTTAACCTTCGTAGACGGTTCCGGTTACGGTTCGTGAACCGCCGGTTACGGTTACGGTTACGGTTAACCACCGGTTACGGTTACGGTTCGATCCTTATATTTTTTAAATTAAAAAAATTAAAATTAAACTTTTTATTTAAACAATTTAAAACTTACTATAAAAGAATCATAAAAAAGAACAAAGGAAATGTAACGAGGGGAGAGTTTGAACTTTTTAAGTTGTCATTAACTCTCTATATTCATATGAATCATTTAGCGATTTCTAGTTTAATTTGTGGGTATATCTAGTGGAAATTTTCTAGCTCGTATGCCATTAATCTTACAAATCTAGTTAAATCTATCATTTGTATATTTTGTGCGCTTTGTGCGCCAAAATGTTACTATGAATTATATATGATATCATACGTGATTCTAATCGTAATATTTGAATTAAATAACTTCTATTTTTGGATTGTCGTAATTTTTGTGTTGAGAAAACAAGAGTTTCGATACCAAACACCATCCAATAATTAATCTAAACATATTAATTTCTGGATAAAAATAGGATAAATTTCAAAATTAATCCAATAGAATATATTTACTTCTAATATTAGTCACAAATTTGTTAGGACTAATCGAATATAGATCGACTCATGAGATTTATGCACTCTCATAGTCACTGTCTTGTGCTGCTCTGGTGCTTGTTGTTTACATCTCCTCTTTTAGTCAGACACTTATTAGTTGTGTTTAAATCAATTTTAGTGATAAGTGTTTATTTTTAACTGAGGTTTCTATGTGCTCAAATATGTTATATTAGACGTTGTTCCCAAATCAATTATCGGATAAATTTAAAAAAAAATTATATAATATAAAGTTAGTGAATTATCAATTCAATACGTTGTTCTCAAATCAGTATAAGTAAATTATGAAAATATTTTATTAATTAGTCAAATATTACATTATTGAGTTTCTATTGTAAGTTATTGTGATAAACTAAGATATACTTATTTAATTATTATATATATAATGTAAATCCAATAATGATCGTAAAATACTTGTAGAATAATTATAAATGGCATATAATATATTTGTTTTGTAATAATTTGCTTCAAATATTTTATTTTGCAACCACTATTTATAGTTCTTATTAATTTATCCAACAATTTTGTTATATTTACTTTGTTATAGATATGTTTTTATTATAAAATATTTATATAAGAGCATAATATATTTTTTTAGATAATTTTTATTTTTTAATATAAAATAGTTTTTATTGTATTAGACATATAATATATATATTGTCTTTTAGTATATATATTTATATTGTCTAAAATAAAACAATCAAGACAATAGCTTAGTTGGTAATAAGCTGTATATACATGTCAGAGGTCAAGGGTTCGAATCCTGAACAACACAATTTAATTTTAAATAATTAAAAATTAAAAAAAAAAGATGTGTGGAACCGGCGGTTCGGTTCCACGGTTATTAATACCCGTGAACCGTAACCGGCCCGTACAGTGACGGGCCGGTTACGGTTTCGAACCGTTGAACCGGGTCAACGGGTAACCGGCCCGTTGACCCGGTTACGGTCCGGGCCGGGCCACGGTTATTATATAACCGTGGCCATGTCTAATTTATTACTTTTACATAGTAGCGGTGGTGTAACCTCTTCAATTTTAAAATGTTAGCACGTCATTTTATCAAGTGCGTCGCTTAAGTCTGGTGGTGCACTTATCCAAAGTCCACTGCTAGACAATATGATGCACTTAATTATAACAATTGTACTACACAGGTGCACATAATTGCACTACACTGGTGCATCACAATACACCGATGCATGCAATTACACTAGATCGATGCACGAAATTGAAAATCTAGTGGTGCATTTAATTTAATGTTTTTGGCGCACTTAATTTAATGCTATTGGCGTATCTAATTTAATTTAAAATCCACTAGTGCACATAATTACACTACGCCGATACACACAATTACACTACACTTATTCATGCATTTACAATACACCGATGTACTTAATTGAAATTCTAGTTTGCTCTTATTTGACAATGGTGGAATACGCAGACATAAAAACTCATTACCCAACTTCACCAAACAAACCAATTGATGTTAGAAAGTCTAGTTTGCCCTATCCTACCCTCCCACTCTCTTGTAGGTTTCTTCTCCAATTCAAGCTCTGGCCCTCGATCCTTTTTAACTCCTGGTTTGAAACATGTAATTGAGTTTAATTCGCATAGTGTAAGTACTTATTCATCTTTTGATTTTGTATGCTATGCCTTGTCTATGTTGTGAAAGGTCTTTCTGCTTTGACAATCTCATTTTAGTCATATAATTTGTTTGGAATGTTGACTTATTTTCAATTTCCCCGATTAAATACAAAGTAAAAATATATAGGATACGACATAAATGTGACACACCTCTATATTTTTATATAGATTATACTATTATATTACAAAATAATAAAATTCAGATATTTAAAATTCTAAAACCATGTAAAAGTATAAAAATATTATTACCAAATTCAATAAACGTATAAAATAAACATCATTATATCACACATACTAACCTCAAATACATACTAACATACAATTTAAAACAAACACGTATAACACCAAATATATTCTTACCAAAATCAAGAAGTGTATAAATAAACAAGTGTCACTAAAATCATCATTGTATCACACATACTAGCACCAAATATATATTACTTCAAACATGTTCAAATTTTACTTTGGTCAAAAACTTTTAAATTGTACAATTAACCCCAAAAGAGTCATTTTCATGTCGGACATGCCACTCGTCCGTGTCCGATATGGGTGTTCAATTTTATTTTTATTTATAAATTAAGGATATGTCATGTGGTGTGTCCGATGTGTGTACGAAGGACATCGATATACTAAAAATGTCCGATATTGCATCGGTTAATTTTCAGGAGCTTAAGAGACTTTGATCGCACGTGTACCAGGAAAATACACTCACGTGACTACTCCAACACCCACGTGCATTACATGCAAAAACAATCCTTCAAATATTCTCTATCGCCCACCGAGAATGCCGGACATTACTTCTCCCACTTCGTAACAATCTCCACTACCTCCTCATCTTCCTCAAATTACATAAAAGGGTTAAAAATAGAAGAAAAAGCAATCAAATCGGAGCCCAGTGAAATCTTTTCCGAAAATTTTGGTCTTTGAATCTGACATTGGAATTTAATGTTCTTGAGAAAACAATGTTAAATAATCTGGCGGGATGAAATTCGGGGAAACGTTTACGGAGTATTTGCAGGCGCGTCAGGAGAGGTTTATCGAGGAATCGACTCATGTTGAGTACAAAAGCCTTAAAAAGGTTCTCAAAAGTTGCAGGAGATGCAGGGATCTCAAGGATTCTTCTGAAATTAATGGGGAAGACGATGCTTTGTCTCTATGTTGTCAATACGAGTCTTGTCCATGTTAGTAATCTCTCGATTTTGCAGATTTAATCGTTAATACTTTTTATGTGAAAATTTTGTGTGTAAATACATGCAAGAATTGGGTTTTGAGTTTATTTGTTGGTTTCAATTCAGGATGGAGTTTTTGTGAAGAAGAATAGATGGACTTGAAATGTTATAGATATTCTGCTAGTTAATTTCTCGTTCATGTCACCTAAAGTGCAACCGAAATAGAACCGAACACACATTTTATGTTGTTAGGCTCGTTTCCCAGTTGGAATTGCTCCAACTCAATTGTCGGGCTCTATATCTATTACTATCTAATTTGAATCTCGAGGCTAGATAAGATTTGTGAATGCGTTTACTGCTAGAACCCTGTTTATGTATGAAATAAAGCTAGTTAATTTACGGGATTACATTTTTTGGTTGGGAAAGGGATAAATTCGACACTTTACTGATACATAAAATATTCCTAGTGAAATTTTGGCTTAAGATATTCATCTAGATAATATGAAAACATAGTTAATACAATCTCGCAAGATGTATGCGTAGGCTCAAAGGTCGGTGAGGCTCAACCATTGTCTCAACATAGGCCAAGTCTCAGTCCTTCGGGTAAGCATGCACCTTACTTGTGATGCCCCGACCTTGGAACGCTTTAGAGGTTCCAAGTACTTTTTCAGCGCACTTTAAATGTAGGGATGGTAAATCTAAGGTAATTAGTTTTGTCAATAGACCAATGAGTGCATATTTTATTGCTGTTCCATAGGTTATAACGTGCATGTGGCCATATCAGGTGAAATTTTTTCATGACAGTTTGATTCTATCATATCATCCCTTGGGTTACGTCAATATAACAAAATGTATGTTTTGCCTTGCATCTTGCATCTAGGCTCTATGATACCCTTGCGCCTTATTGCGTATTGCACTTCTAATATCGTTCATATGCTATAAATGCTAGAATGGAATGTGAAACTGCTAGCAACTTTAGTTATCCTCTTATATGAATTGGGTGAATTTTTTCTCTTTTGGTTCTATGCAAGATTGGGACATTGGACTCTGACAACTCATGGAAAACAGCACCAAAATGAGAAGTTGTTCCAACACTTACCTGAAACACATTTTACCATCTCCGCATGTTTTGACATTTTCATTCAAGACCACAACTTGTAACAGGGGCTTAACAGCCAAAACTTCTAATACGTTGGATGTCATATAATTTCTTGTTAAATATACAAATAAGTACATTTGAGCATTTTTATTCATTATGGTTTATGATGCAAATTTTTTTTCCAATTTTTGCATATTTGGCATTTTTATTACATGAGGATTTTGCATCTATGAAGTTAAATAGCTTAATTTTTTTGGCACCTTGTAGTATGTGATCAGAAGTTCTTTTCTGAATTGACAAAGGAGGCTTCGGACATTACCGGATGCTTTAGTTCGAGAGTGAGGCGCCTTTTCAATCTTCAAGACCATGGAATGAAAAGATGCATAACAAGCTTCCGCCAATGTTTTACGAGCCCCCAAAATGGCAAGGCACAAGAATGTCGAATGTTAGTTGAATATGTTATGATGAATGCTGTTGCTATGCGGAAAATCCTCAAGAAGTATGATAAAGTAAGCAAGAATAATGGTGATTTTGGATACAGTAGCAATTAAATTAAAAAACGTAGAAATGGTATCAAATCTGTTTTTCTCCTCAAATCTGTATTTCTCCTAGTTTTTTTATGTCCTAATGACTTTTGTGTAGGTGCACAGTTCTGACAATGGCAGAAAATTTAAATCTAAAATGCGATCAGAACACATGGAGATTCTGCAATCACCGTGGTTGATAGAACTCGGGGCTTTCTTTATCAATTTTAGCGAATCAAACAGTGGAAAGCTTGATGAACTCCTCAATCCGTTCTCTTGTGATTTAAGTTCTTCCAATCCTATTATGACCCTGACTCTTCCAGATAATGTGAAATTAGAATACAGTCTAACATGTGCTATTTGCTTGGTAAGATTACGTTTTCTGTTAGCATTTTATTAGTAACATTATAACATAATGTCTTTTGCAGTAACCCTAGTTTCAATCTTTATCATTCACAGGAACTTGTTTTCAAACCTTATGCCTTGGGATGTGGGCATCTCTTCTGCAAATTATGTGCTTGTTCCGCAGCTTCTGTAATGATATTTCAAGGCCTCAAGGCTGCAGATTCCGATTCCAGATGCCCAGTCTGCAGGGAGGTAAGATATCGGCACACCTCTGGCATATAACTTTTGTTTAAAATGTCTGTACTTATAATTATTATTTCATTTGAACACTTAACTTCGCTGGAAACACCATTTGGGATATCATTTATCTCCATATCGGTCAGTGAATCCACATTCTTTCTTTATTTCTTTGTGGCATCTTTGGTGGATACAAGATAATGTATTCTAATAATAAGCTCTTCATTTCGATAGTAATAATTAACCCTACCACTATTCTCCCTATGTCCATCTATACAGCACAACGATCGAATCTTGTTGTTTGCTTTGCTGAACAATTAATTACAAGATACGAGTTACATTTTATATTTGTTGTAGCTTTTGGTACAATGATACACAACGGTACTATAAATTGGTATTAGAACCTAGACCAAGTATTAGATTTCCATAAATTTGTCAGGCAGCAACAATTACCCCCGATGTCATCTGTGGTTACGAATGTGATTCCATGATCGAAACATGGCTGTTAAAAGATCGGAGTTATGGAGAATGTCAACTATAATCTTTGGTACAATAGTAGTGCTCGGTCCTGCAGTTTTAGTAGAATCAAATGAAGGCATAAAAGCTACTACATTTAAAAGCAGGCTTTGATTCTTAATGCAGGCGGGCGTGTATGGGAACCCGGTACAGATGATGGAATTGTCTTTGCTCTTGAAGAAACAGTAAGTACTAATAATCGCTCGCATCAAGTATATTTTATTTCTTTGTTTTTGGTTAAAGCGGAGAAATTTTTATGCATTCAACTTTTTAGTTGCAAGGAATACTGGAAGGAGAGATTATTTTCCGAACGAGCTGAAATGGTGAAGCAATCAAAGATCTACTGGGATTTGCAGTCCAAGTATATGATTGGATACTGACGTTTTCGCTATCCATCTATATATTACAAGCGGATGTCACTATATGGTATAAATCTTCTCATAGACCGTTGAAGAAAACGGGCACAATTTCTGTGATATTTTTTATTTGTTTGTGGGATATACTTGAAATTATTAGATATTTTTTCTGATTGATTGTTCTTGAATTATATTAAATTATGAATATTTAAAAAAGATTGAACTATTCAAAAATCGTTTATTGATCATTAAAAATTTATCGTGGAACTACTACCAAATAATTAATAGTAAGTAAAAAGCTAAACATTTCGACTACATTATTATGGATGAACTTCGTATAGATCCCCTCTATCTTTTATAATTATTGTTTTAGCCTCTGTAGTTTGAACAATAACATTTATCTCCCATACAGTGTATTTTATGTCAAATCATAGGGGATGTAGCTGTAATTTTTCTTATATATTTACAAACTAGTTGTTCAAACTAGATGGCGAAATTTGTAAAACAGTTATTTTACAAGGGAGACATATGTAATTATCTCTATTATTATAGGAAGCAATCTATAAAAAATGCCCTAGGAGAGTAACAACCCATTGTATGTATGGTAGACTAAGATGCACGGACGAGACATGACAAGACATGGATACAACTATACGGATTTCAAAATTTTCAGGATACGAGCTGGGCCACGCCTATATATTCTGATATTTATATATATGTTATACATATATTGTTATCACTAAAATTCACATTTTTTAAAATTCTATAACCATATAAAAACAACAAAACATTCTTACCAAATTCAAGAAGTGTATAAATAAATACATGTCATTGGAATCATCATAATATCACCATACTAATATCAAATGCATATTATGTCAATTAATATAAAGTTTCACAAACTTGTCCAAATAAAAGATAGCACCAAATACATTCTTACAAGACTCGTATAAATAATACATGTCACTAAATCACATAGTATTACACATACTAGCACCAAATATATATTACTTAATTAACATAAAGTTTAATATACATGTCCAAGTTCCATTTTAGTTAAAAACTTTTTAAATGGTGCAATCAACAAGGGGGAAAATATCATTTGCATCGGACATGCCCCTCGACCGTGTTCGATTTAATTTAATTTTAAATTAAGGACACGTCAAATGGCTTGTCTATGGGTGTCGGCGTCCTAAAAGTGTTTGACACTGTACCGAATGAATTTTAGGAGTGTCTATGCATCACAAATAGTAGATAACAAAATTGATATGCAATAGTTTACTTGTTACGCACGTAATAACAACAATCACCCTTTTAAGGCGGACAAAAAATAAATATATCCCACACAGGGGATAATTAGGTAGGGGTGGGAAACGGGTTCGGGAATTCGGGTCCCGACCCGATAGTCCCGACCCGATACCCGATCGGGTCGGGATAAGCTGGTTTTTTGGGATAATCGGGTATTCCCTGATCGGGTAATGGCGGGTTCGGGATGAAATTCGGGTAGGGGTTTGGGAGAAAAATTGTTCGGGTTCGGGTACCCAAACCCGATTTCCTTTTAAAAATAAAAAATAAATTTTTTTTTAGGTTTAAATCTGTGTAGCGTTTCTTTAAAAAAATTCAAGGTTCGGATACCCGGATTTCGGTTACCCGATATATTCGGGTTCGGGTATGCTTTTAGTATACCCGATACCCGATTACTCGAACCCGAATATACCGATTCCCTGAAACCCGTCCCGATTCCCACCCCTAGAATTAGGAACAATTCCAAAAGCACTTGCTTCTTGAGGCCATTTCGCCAGGTTGTGAGCATTAGAGTTGACTTCTCTAGAGATTCTAGCAATGGACCAAGCTGGATTGACATGCAAGAGTTTCTATGTAGCAACAATTTTGGATAGAGCAGTCCAACTAGGAACATAATCAAGCTTAAGAGTTGTCTCAATGTTTCCTCCAAATCACACTCAAAGATAGTTTTATTATGTTAAAGCGGATGTGCACCAAAAAGGAGTGAAAAAAATGAAAAATATTTAGAGACAACATTAATTTACACATATTGAAGTTGACTTCTATAGTCTTGTAATGATATGCATTTGGTGGAACTAATAATCAATCAACATGCTTTTGTTTAGTTGGTTTGATGCGTTTGAATGGTATATCAAACCAAACAAATGAGAATATTTATAGCCAACTTGGATATAAATATTATCATCTAATGGTTGTGTTACCCTGGTAAAAGTATGAACTTTGCAAGACCTGACTTGGGCAAGACCTCTACCATGGCCACCCCCAGGTCGGCCTCATGAAGATCTCCACCTTGGCCACCCCCAGCTCGGCCTCAGGAAGATTTCCACATCGGCCACCCCAGCTCGGCCGCGTGGATGACCTCCACCTCGGCCACCCTAGGTCGGCCTCGAGGATGACCTCCACCTTGGCCACCCCCAGGTCGGCCTCAGGAAGATCTCCACCTCGGCCACCACAGCTCGGCCGCGTGGATGACCTCCACCTCAACCACCCCAGGTCGGCCTCGAGGATGACCTCCACCTTGGCCACCCCAGGTCGGCCTCGAGGATGACCTCCACCTCGGCCACCCCCAGGTTGGCCTCCAGGAAGATCTACACCTGAGGAGTGATCTCATAAATCAGAGGCACAGAACATATCTCCGTATACGAATAATATCTTAAAAGCTGCAGAAATCGTACAAAGAGTGCAATAGTTGTCTGTGGTCCCCCATCACTGGGACTCTGACCCCTACCTTCAGCATCAGACAATGTCCCCTAGGTCTTGTGTAGGTAGTTACAGGTTGTCTCCTCCATTCTCATATAAATACCAGATAACTCTCACCAAGCAAGAGAGAGATTTTCCGGGAGAGAGCAGGCAGGAGGGTTGAGAGGGCATGGGGAAGGCCAACACCTCTTTCTTGGGGGGAAAGAGAGCATGTCTCCTTCCTCCTCAAGAACAAGCAGTAGCCGAGGTCTTCCCCCTTCATTATTTTCATTTCTTAGCTCATTTCTTGTAAAGAAGACACTGTAAATCACACACTTGTTTATAGTGAAATTTATAGCGGACTTGGTCCCGTGGTTTTTCCCCATCTTTTGGGGTTTTCCACGTAAAAAATCTGGTCTCATTTACTTTTTGTATATTGTTTTGTGCTTGGAAGAAATACACGTCTACCCTACCAAAATTCCAGGTAAAATTGGCGCCGTCTGTGGGAACGTGAGCTCAAGATGTTGAGATATGGGGAGGAGAAGGATGGTTTGAGGGTTGCATCTCTGTTGGGAGATGGGTTTTCTAAGTTCTGGAGAAGAAAAATATTTGGTAAACAGCGGCGACGGGTTTCATAAAAAGGGGAAATGTTTTGGTTATTGGGGTGCAGCCTTGTATGAAAGTTGTTATGCTTTTGGGTTGCACTCAAAGAAACGCCAGTGTAATGATTCTCGAGATGCTACATCCGGCCTCAGATCTTTGGGGATACCCCTTCCCCCTAGCCGACCACAATTTTTGGAGAATGGAGCTGCTTTAGCATTTGGTTTTTGGTGGCGTTAGGAGTTGTTGTTGCAGGATTGGAGCTGATTAAGAGTGACACAGATCAAATCAATGCCTCACCTCGGCCCAAGCTAAGCCACCTCGCCCAGCTCGGCCTCAACAGTGAGTTCAGCCTCATCCATGTGAGCTCGGCCTCATCCACATCAGCTTTGCCTCTACAATGAGCTCGCCTCATCGGCCCAAGCTCGGCCAACTCGGCCCCAACTCGGACTCAACTCGGAAACCTCGCCCAGCTCGGCCTCAACAGTGAGCTCGGCCTTATCCATTCCAGCTCGGCCTCATCCACATCAGCTCGGCTTCTACAATGAGCTCGCCTCATCGGCCCCAGCTCGGCCTCAACTCGTAAACCTCGCCCAGCTCGGCCTCAACAGCGAGCTCGGCCTCATCCATGTGAGCTCGGCCACCTCAGGCATCAGCTAGACCTCATCAATCAAACTCAACTTGGGCGCTTAATCGCTATGCCTTAATTATGGTTTTTCCTGTCCAACTGATATTTGAATTTCGTACATATATATTTGTGCAGTGCTATTTTATTATTATTTCAGGACAGGATCACCAGCTCGGGCGTGCAATCTTGCAGTAAGCCCATATTATGACAGCTCGGGCGTGGAATCTCGGCAGTGAGACCCTATTCAACAGCTCGAGATCTTTATTGGTTCTGGTGTCTGGGAGAACTTAATTGCTTATGATGTATTGATGTTGGAGTTCGAATGAGAGGTGTTGATTTTGGAGCTCGGTTATTACGATTTGCTCATATTTACTCTTCGGAGCACAGGTCCGCCCTGATTGCTCAAGCCCAAGTGTATGAGGCCTTGGCAAAATATCAGCACAGGTCCGCCCTGATTGCTTAAGCCCAAGTGTATGAGGCCTTGCCATTTTATTAGCACAGGTCCGCCCTGATTGCTTTAAGCCCAGGTGTATGAGGCCCTGACAAATATTTAGCACAGGTCCGCCCTGATTGCTTAAGCCCAGGTGTATGAGGCCCTGACAAATATTTAACACAGGTCCGCCCTGATTGCTCAAGCCCAAGTGTATGAGGCCTTGGCAAAATATCAGCACAGGTCCGCCCTGATTGCTTAAGCCCAGGTGTATGAGGCCCTGTCAAATATTAGCACAGGTCCGCCCTGATTGCTTAAGCCCAGGTGTATGAGGCACTGGCAAACATTAACACAGGTCCGCCATGATTGCTTAAGCCCGGGTGTATGAGGCCCTGGCAATATTAGCACAGGTCCGCCCTGATTGTTTAAGCCCAGGTGTATGAGGCCCTGACAAATATTAGCACAGGTCCGCCCTGATTGCTTAAGCCCAGGTGTATGAGGCCCTGACAAATAGTAGCACAGGTCCGCCCTGGTTTCTTAAGCCCAGGTGTATGAGGCCCTGACAAATAGTAGCACAGGTCCGCCATGATTGCTTAAGCCCAGGTTTACGAGGCCCTGGCAAATATTATTGCATGTCAGCCCTGCACAGATAACAGGTCAGCCCTGTTTCAGATTTAATTCTGTACTTAGAATTATTTCGAGGTATAGTGGTAGGTCCGCTCTGTTCGAGGTTTACAAGGAGCTCATGCTAGTTATGATAGTAAGGATGTCTGTTGATATGAGCATAGGCCTGCTGAGTTCTTACATTTGGAAGAATTTTATTTGCTCCATATTGAATTTGGAGCTCGACTGTATTTATTTACTCAGCTCAGGACTTTATTATTTCGCGAGTTCAAACAAATATTGCTTATAGATATATCTTGTCTCTAGAGCTCACATCAACTTATTTACTCATCGGGCTCGGTACTACTTATGGAGCTCAGATTAGCCCGGATTTATTTGCTGTATGGATCATTTTTGGAGCTCATTTGTATTTTTTTTCCTCAGCACATGTTTATTAGCTCTGGAGTTTGGTGAGTTTTATAATAGCTATGGAACTGAGTTAGGATTTATTGATTATGGAGTTCAGGCGAGCATTATTTGCTCTTACTTAATTCACAGCTCAGATCAGGTCGGCCGAGCATTATTTGCTTATATTTATCATGTGGAGTTCAGCTCAGCTCGGACCAATATTATTAGCTCGCATATATTTCTTCGGAGCTTAGATCGGGTCAGACAAGCGTAATTTGCTCGGGCATATTATCTCAGATCAGGTCGGGCGAGCAATATTTGTTCATATCAGGTCGGGAGAGCATTATCCGCTCATATTTATTATTTCTGGAGCTCAGGTCGGGAGAGCATTATCTGCTCATATTTATTATTTCTGGAGCTCAGGTCGGGAGACCTTATGTTCTCAGTTTATTATTTCTGGAGTTCAGGTCGGGAGAGCATTATCTGCTCATATTTATTATTTCTGGAGCTCAGGTCGGGAGACCATTATCCGCTCATTTATTATATTTGGAGCTTAGGTCAGGAGACCTTATGTCCTCAGTTTATTATTTCTGGAGCTCAGGTCGGGAGAGCATTATCTGCTCATATTTATTATTTCTGGAGCTCAAGTCGGTAGAGAATCATCTGCTCGTATTGATTATTTCAGGAGCTCGGGTCGGGCACGAATTATATGCTCGGTTTATCTTTGGAGTTCAAACATGTCAACCCTGTTTTGTATGTAATTCTATACGTAGAATTATTTCAAGTTGTCATTGCAGGTCAGCCCTGCCCAGATAACAGGTCAGCCCTGTTTAAGATTTAATTCTATACTTAGAATTATCTCTAGTTGTCATTATATGTCAGCCATGCCTAGAAAACAGGTCATCCATGTTGTTGTTCAATCTATATTTAGAATTATTTGTAGTTGTTATTGCAGGTCAGCCCTGCACAAGTAATAGGTCAGGCCCTGCTAAGAGAACAAGCCAGCCTTGTAAAGATAGAAGGTCAGCCCTGCCTAGAAAACATGTCAGCCTTGTTCGAGGTTTACATGCCTGTCCAGTTCAGCCTCCCTCTCCAGCTCGACTTGTTATCTATAGCCCAAGCGTATTAAGCCATTTTTATAGTATAGTGGGTGGGGGCGATGAAGCAAGTTTAGCATATTAAGCCCAGATTAGGTCTTGCCAAAATACCTGAACAATCGAGACAGCGTTACACTAGCTCGACTAGAGGGGGGATACTGGTGTTACCCTGGTAAAAGTATTGACTTTGCAAGACCTGACTTGGGCGAGACCTCTACCATGGCCACCCCCAGGTCGGCCTCAGGAAGATCTCCACCTCGGCCACCCCAGCTCGGCCGCGTGGATGACCTCCACCTTAGCCACCCCCAGGTCGGCCTCAGGAAGATCTCCACCTTGGCCACCCCCAGCTCGGCCTCAGGAAGATCTCCACCTCGGCCACCCCAGGTCGGCCGCGTGGATGACCTCCACCTCGGCCACCCTAGGTCGGCCTCGAGGATGACCTCCACCTCGGCCACCCCCAGGTCGGCCTCAGGAAGATCTCCACCTCGGCCACCCCAGCTCGGCCTCAGGAAGATCTCCACCTCGACCACCCCAGGTCGGCCTTGAGGATGACCTCCACCTCGACCACCCCAGGTCGGTCTCGAGGATGACCTCCACCTCGGCCACCCCAGGTCGGCCTCGAAGATGACCTCCACCTCGGCCACCCCCAGGTCGGCCTCCAGGAAGATCTACACCTGAGGAGTGATATCATAAATCAGAGGCACAGAACATATCTCCGTATACGAATAATATCTTAAAAGCTGCAGAAATTGTACAAAGAGTGCAATAGTTGTCTGTGGTCCCCATCAGTGGGACTCTGACCCCCGCCTTCAGCATCAGACAATGTCCCCTAGGTCTTGGGTAGGTAGTTACAAGTTGTCTCCTCCATTCTCATATAAATACCAGATAACTCTCACCAAGCAAGAGAGAGATTTTCCGGGAGAGAGCAGGCAGGAGGGTTGAGAGGGCATGGGGAAGGCCAACACCTCTTTCTTGGGGGGAAAAGAGAGCATGTCTCCTTCCTCCTCAAGAACAAGCAGTAGCCGAAGTCTTCCCCCTTCACCATTTTCATTTCTTAGCTCATTTCTTGTAAAGAAGACACTGTAAATCACACACTTGTTTATAGTGAAATTTATAATGGACTTGGTCCCGTGGTTTTTCCCCATCTTTTGGGGTTTTCCACGTAAAAAATCTAGTCTCATTTACTTTTTGTATATTGTTTTGTGCTTGGAAGAAATACACGTCTACCCTACCAAAATTTCAGGTAACAGGTTGTAATCCTCGTCACGACATGTCTATGAGGTAACAACCATTTTGTTTTAATCCGAGGCCAAATTTTTGTTCTTACCAATGTTCCTTTAATCCGAAGTTATATTGCGTACGATTTGATTTATGTCTGGAGAAACTTCATTGGATTTATGCATGTCAATTATTTTGTTGGTCAAAATGGCATGACAAGGAAATATTATGCGTTTCTCCTCTGTGTACTAAAATTGCCAAGTAACTATTATTACTCCCTACTGGTTAGGTCAATAATTTATGTGAGAGGAATGACCAAGGTTATTATCGCATAGCAGATGTTGTTGTTTCAGTTTTATTGATATTTTATTGAACGATCGAGTTTAATATCGCATACTTTTTTAAAATTAAAATTAAAATAATTAGATAATTTTGAACAATTTTTAATGAAAACTAAAAAAGTAAAAAAATAAACAAAATGTTTCGTAATGGGCGTGATGCTGTGAAATGGTCCTTCTGTTCCATGGTTACTGTTATAGTTACACGTCTGTTTAATCCGGAACTTTGCAATATATATAGATGCATGTATATTCAATTGTTGTTATCCATTGCAAAAGATATTGAGCCATCTCTTCTTGTTTAGGGTTGGCCCCTCTCCTCAAATCTTAGGTCCACTCCTGTTTGTGACAGAGGATGGAGACAAGACTCATGGCTGGTATAGAAAAAAGGGTCAATCACCATGGTTTGTTTCACACTCCAGTGTGTAAAGTAATGAAAAGGGAGAAAAAAGGGAGGTGCTTTTGCTCCTAGTGACTGAATAATGACTCGGGCCACACTGTCTCCTTGGCCATAATTATTGTCATAATCCCTTATCACTAGGGGTAATTTCGTCCTTACAATGTCTGTTCATGGTCCGAAATTGATTAAATACCCTCCATGAATCCACGTGGGGCAATGTGACTGGTTAATTGCCCAACACGCAAAATTGCATTATCCATCACTCACGGATGAATTCAACCTAACATAGAAAAGATCCAATGATCAAAATTTGATTTGTATTTATGTGATCCACTTTTTATGTGCACCTACATAATCCAAGTAAAATTTGGACATTTGGATCTAGAATACGGATAACGCTCTTATGATAGAGTCTCATTTCTCATCGCTCACTGTTCATGGTTTCTAAAGATGAAAAGGCAACCAACAAAGGCCTTCGAGACAACTTTCCAACCGCCCATAGTAAAAATCAATAAAAAAAATTTTGGTGAAAATTTGCCCTGCTTTGTTAGCAATCATCTCAAATCCTAATGTAAATTTTAACGATTTCTTCTTTTAAATTTAATCGCGACTTTTGATCAATCATTAACAAATAAGAAGCATAATAATCAAATCATGGACTGAAGCACCCTAGCCCATCCACCTTATATTCTAGGGGCTCTAGCCCCATACAAATTTTTTTTAAAAAAAATTGTGTTAATTTTCGGAACTTTAGTTTTTTAGTCAAACCTTTAAATCATCATAGCATTTTATTCATATTAAACCTAATTCGACCAGCTCCAGATAATTTTAAATACAGGCTCAACACTGAATCAAATTAATTAGTATTGATCAGAAGGATCAAGTTTGTAAGATACTTGTAAGACTAAAAGAAATGTAAGGCTACTAAAATGGCAAAATACATCATAGACTCGAAAAAAAAAATGAAAAAAAAACGATATTTGTATCAACTTGTTCCCCCAGCATATGCTTTCACTAGTCATTCTCACCCAAAACTCATCCTTCTTGATCATCCCTCTTTCTTTATCAACACATGTAAACCTCTCATAATAAATCAAAAATTCAAGATTTTGATCCAAAAATGAAAGGAATAATAGTCAGAAAACTGAGATCTCTCTCCACTCCCACTTGGAAGCCAGGCCTAGCTCCACAAGCAAGCACCCCAATTCAAGTCTTTCAAGCCTCCATTACTGTTAATGAACAGGATAATCTCAAAGATTCTGAACTGTGCAAGGATGTTACAGATGAAGAAATGGCTTCATGTCCCCATACAGACATCCAAGAAAACATAGCCCAAAATACCACCAAACTTGTAGTTCCAAAGCCAGAAAGTCAAGAAATAGAGGTTAATTCGTCTAGCTCAATTCCAACACCTTTTTTGAACCCAAAACACGCTCAAGAAAGTCACCTAAACCCCTATATGGTAGAGTGCAACGTCAACTCCCCATTAACGGGAAATGAGTCGGTCATACTTTACACAACAAGCCTCAGAGGAATCCGGAAAACGTTCGAGGATTGCAGCACGATCAGGTTTCTTCTACAAAGTTTTCGGATTTTTTACTATGAAAGAGATGTTTCCATGCATTTAGAATACAGAGAGGAGCTTTGGAGAATCCTAGGTTGTAGAGTTATCCCACCTAAACTTTTCATCCGAGGGAGATGTATTGGAGGAGCTGACGAAGTTGTGGGATTGCATGAAAATGGAATGCTGATAAATCTAGTGAAAGGGATACCTTTGAATCCTTCGAATTATCCTTGCGAAGGGTGCGGCGGGATTCATTTTGTGCTGTGTTCTAGGTGTAATGGCAGCCGGAAAGTGATGTCAGAGGGTCAAAATGAGGGATTACCAATCCGGTGCCAGAATTGTAATGAGAATGGATTGGTTAAATGCATGTTTTGTAGCTAAGTGTAGGATTAAATGTTGGATTACTTGTTTTATATTGCTTTTCTAAGTAGTTAGATTATTTGATAAACTTTCTTGTTATTTCTGGGAGTAATTTTTAGGGTCTATTTAAATGGTAGCCAAATTTCTTAACTGAAACCATTCATATTAATGAGTAAGATTGAAAGACCACGATCTCTAAATATTAATTTAATGCCAAAGCTTAAAAAAGATTGTGTTGGGATTGAAATATGCATATATAAAAACATAACTTTGTTAGAATGTTTATAGGACGCAGGGAATAAAATTGATTTTTTAAACTAGGAAATGGAAATGTTTGCTGTAGAAATCTAAAGGAAACTATGAGATTTGTTGTCTACTTGATGACATTTTTGGACGTAGGAAGTCTGTAGCTAGAGAGCTCTTCGGTACATCTTCTTTTGCTTTTCTGTTTTCTTTTTTTTTTTTTCTGGTTGCGAAGCTGATTCTCTATTATTTTGCACTGTGATTAACCGCTTTGTCCAACTTCATCCACAAAGTTCCAACTCTCATAACTGACTTCCTACAACTTTTTAATAAGATACAACCCTAACTCCAAATGCAATCTAATTTTCGGGTAAAGTTAAAAATGTTCTCATAGAATAGGGAACCATATGTTACAGATGATAGTGTATTGTTCAAACCCGAATCGTCTAAACTCATTTTGTGTCCCGATAAGAGGCCACGTAACCCTAATGGAGCATACAGAAACAATTGTCGTATACCATAAATACTCTTCGGGAACAAAACAGAAATGCAGGACAACGTAGATGAAGCACCTAGTCCAACTAAATTTCATAGTTTCGTGCTCTTTATATAACTGCGGAATCGGGTCAAAAAGGCTATACAAGAAAATTCAGTTAATGCACATAAAAGTAAACTAATGATGTATAGGAATTGTTAGCGAAATCGAAAGTTTATTTCAGTATTTTAAGGATTTAAACACAATATCCATAAATAAGAAATATATAATATCACCCCTAAAAAATATGGTGTGTATAAAATTCGGTTAAATTAATTCGAAAATTAGGTTAGAATTTCAAACTTTATTTTAAAAACCTGAAACAAGGAGGAAATGAGACTAAAACCAACACCTAGAACAAAACAAAGTTAGAGATAATCACACTACTCAGATATATACAGTTACTTTGATTCTTGAGTGTGATAACTTATCGTGGCTAGTAGAGTACAGTAACTTCTATCGCAGGTTCTAATTGTTTTGTAGTCGAGTGAAGTGAAACTCAATCTGCAGCCGGTGATGGAGAGGCGTTGATTTTATTAAACCTTTCTCGATATCAGTTTGAAGTTCTCTGATCGGAATAGCAGCCAAGAAACTTTTTATGTACTCTTTGCAAGCCTCTTTACCTCGACAAACAACCTCATTTTCTTGTTCGTTTTTCATTTGTTCCTCAGATTCAGTCGAGGATTTCCCTTCTTCCGAATCTTCAGTGTTCATAGTTTTATCTTCTGATGGTTGACCAGCATTCGTCAGTTTATAGATGGTTGCATTCTTGTCAAATTTCAGTATGTAAGCCTGGTTGCATCCCTCGTACAGTCGCTCCCCTAACGTGTCGATAATATAGTAAGCATCTGTTTCAACCTTCAGAACGAAAAAGTGATCGTTCCAACTAACTATGAAAACTCTAGCCTCGGCATCACTAGAAGCATTGTTGATCTCATCCCATATACTGTCAAATGACATTGCACCTTGCAGAAAATCGAAGTTTCCTCCCTCCAATCCATCAGGAAGGAAAAACCCGATAAATGATTTCGCAGGAACTACACAAAGATCACGAACTTTGGCTTCGATGACAGTATCCAGATCAAAATGCTTATCAGGAAACAGTTCCCTGTATGTATCATTGACACAGAGATTTCTCCATTCCAAGGAACCGTCTCTGATCAAAGTATCAAACTGCGATTTAATGGGCATGAAACTATGGTTGTTCTGTAGCCAATCGGCAATAACAGCAACAAGAGCTGTACATGCACTTTCTCCAGCAGCCCGTTCGCTTCTCTGATCGATGGAAGCAAAAAAGACTTGTGCTTGAATCTTCATATGTCCATCCCTGCTTGTTATCTCTTTCTGCTCCCATGTGCCGATGGTAAAACTATCATCACCAAACTCAGATACCGATGATCGATTTGCATTGGAGTCTTCATCAGTTTTATGCCACTGCAAAAATAAAAAGAGCATAGCTATTATTTGCCTTGACAATAGCAAGAAATATTTACATGTCAGAAATAACCGTAAATTTCACATTTGTGCCCAGAAACGTACTTCTAAAGCAAAAAATTACTTAAACTTCTGTCTTTAACATAAGATTTCTTACCCCAAAAGAGATAGATTCATCCGAGCTTAGCTGCCTACGGTCAAAATCTATATCATCTCCCCCATCTTCTCCATAAGCCTTTTTAAGTAGTGGCTCCCCCTTAGGCTTAGGAGACCTAAAACTCACCTTCCTCTTCCTCCAAGGCAAAATGCTGCGTTTGGAATTCTCTATCGGTAATTTCTCCGGCACAGCAAAACTCAAATCCTCAATGCTAGAGCAGCCAACATCTGACCTACGCCGGTTGTTGTAATAAATCCAATCATCAGCTTCGTTACTGATTCTAGCACTGGAATAATACGACACACCAGCATAATTAGCATGTGCCAGTGTCCCATAGCTAAATGACTTTCGCACCTTGGAGTCTTCCTTATTTTCGTCGGTTTCCCCATCCTCAAAATCTTCAAGAGAGTCGGAGTCAAAAGGGTAGGTATATTCACCCTCACTCTTGACTGAGCACTGGCTGTCGCTGCCCTCCTCACGGCAAGCTTTTTTAGCTTTACGAGTAGAAACATACTCAGTAAATAATTTTACCTTCCTAAAACCTGCTTTTAATGCAGAAACCTCGTCTTTCTCAGCAGAAGAAGTTTCTGCAGATGCTGCAGGAGATGGAAGAGGTATTATTGGACTTTGCAACAGCTCTGTTGGTTCTTGTGTGGCTCTAAGTTCCAATAAGCCAAGTGATATCTGAAATATAGTTGAAGAATTTGTTACTTACATGGGCATATTTCAGATAATTTGAGTGTTTAAAATAAGTTACTTACGTAGAGGAAGGGGCAATGCTCGACCCCGCCACCAGATAATGTTAAGGGAATTTTGATGTCAATGGCTTGCTCGGTCGTCCTAGACATATAATCAGCAAGATTCAGGACTGCCGATCCAACGATAGAATATTTGTTCTTCACCCCATGATAAATGCCCTGATAATAATCCAAAATTTAATTTTAGAAGTTGGCTATCATTAACTCGGTAGTCCGGTGCTGAGACATGAACGTCTCATTTAAGAAAGAACTACACAATCCGTAGGTTCCATAACCATTGGCATCTCAGGCCATTTGATCATGCTTTAACCAAACGACCAACTAAATTAACTGGTAAAACACATGATAAAAAAGCACAAGGCACCGTATTTTGGTATCAGATATAAGGATCAACAAAATGTATTCGCAAATTGCAGAATCTACAGGTCCTAGATAATATTGATATTACCATTTCAGTGATAATCATCATGATTCATCTTTCAAATAAGAAAATATTTGACAAACATTTCAAAAAAATTGACACAGCAAAATCCATAAAGAATCAGAGTCACAAGAATAAAAGCACGAAAGGGAAATCCAAGTAGAATAGCAATTGAAAACAATAAAATATTAAAATACAATCCGAAAAGAACATAGACCCTAACCATATATCCTCCGATAATAATTGGAGAAAAATAACGAATAACCAAAACCAGAGTCACAAGAATGAGAGCACATGATGCAATACATACACTGCATCAGTACTACACGCAAAATCAGTGAATATTTTATCCACAAAACCAAGATAAGAATTTGTCAATATATCTTAAACCATGTATTAACTCCAGAGCAAGCTATTTTTCTCTCTCGTCTGTGTGTTTCCAGGAGGACATACCCATTTTTCAAATCAAAGTATCGAATGCAGATTCAGAGGAAAAAAAGATCAAAAGCCCCAACTGAACTTGAGGGATTACACAAGTAAATTACAGAAACAAATCAATCAAAAAAAAATTTAATAATTAAAAGAAATCCGAGAAAATACATTGAAGGGCAAGAAGAGAAATAACCCACATGCAAAACAGTGAAGTTGATCTCCCAAGGATGAAAAGCATTGTCCTTGTACCCAGAAAGGCTGCAAATGGTTTGAAACTCATCTCCCCACTCTACCAAAACGGCACCGCTTAGCCCATCAACCCTTCTCACATTCTCCTCCTTAGTATAGTTTCTTTTCACACTTCTCCTGAATGAGCCCAAAGAAAACTTGGGACCCTTCCATCTGATCTCCACGGCGAGACTACCATTCTCCTTCTCAGGACTCTCCTGCATCCAATCGCCACCCTCAAACCTCACAACCGTGAGCTTCACCTCATATTTTCTTGAAATCAGCGGCGGCCAAGGCCTCCACCTCATCATCTTCACCACCATCTTGGTCAAATTTCAAGAAACAGAAAAAGAATCAAGAAAGACTGAGACTTGGAAAGCAATATTCCTCTTTTTTTTTGGGTTTGAAAAAAAAAATCCTTTATAAATTCCATAAAAGGGAAAAACAATAGAAGATCTGTAAATACTAAATGGGTTTTCTTTCCCAAGCAGAATGCTGATGGGAAAGAATGGTTTATTTAGGACTCCGAAAATGAATTGTTTGGAGGATTTCTCTCCGGAAACAACGAAAAGGTGGAGAGGAATATGCCGTTATTTACCTTGCTATTCTTTTCGAGGTATAATTATTGCAGCGTGCCTATATCGAGAGAGAGAGAGAGAGAGAGAGAGAGAGAGAGAGAGAGGAACATAGCGGAGGATGGAGATGCGAGGAAGCAGCTAAGTTGACTTGGTTACGGAGTTTTTGGATCATTGAAAATCATATTTAAGATTCGGATTAGTTAAGGGGTTTGGCTAATCTTCCCTCGTTTTTAGGACATCTTTTAAAAGAATCTTGAATTATTATTATTATTATATTTTCATGATTTACAGAAATGGATGACTATTCTTTCAAAAGGTTAATCCCGAAAGAGAAATATTTCAATTGTATCAGAGATCTATTGACTAGACAGGTTCTAAATCAAATGATGTGCACGAATGACAGAGTTCCGAGGGAGAGAGCCAACAAGGTATCAATCTCATGACAAACCTCCACAATATTTCAGTGAAAATTTGCCACATACGAGATTCGAACATATGTTGCCGAAGGAGTCATCGCACATCACATCGATCCTTACCAATCCGTCTATGCCCATGAGGGCATAGAAACAGATGACTAATTAGCTCTTGTGACAATTTCTATGATTTACTTGGCTATTTTGACTAATAATAATAATAATTTAAAAGGTGAGAATGCCTATGACATTTTGTTATGTAGTAATTATGAGTTAATGATATCATATGGTTTTTTTAAATAATATATAAGAAAGTTTATTATAAAAATTGTCATTTAAGAATGCCAAAAAGTCAAAGGATGTGTTTGCAATTGTTTATTAAAAATATTTTTATGTTGTTTTTGCTTAAGTTGAAAAAATTGTTTTTTAAAAAAAACATAAAGTGTTTGTTATTAAAATAAAAAAGTAGCTTAATAAAAGTCAATTAATACAAAATTGATATCGTTTAACTTAAAGTAGCTAAAAACATGTTCGGACTTACTTATCTGCTTTTACCTGTTGTTTCTTAGAGAAGTAATAGCAGGAACAATAAGTTCAAACACCTAAAATCTGCTTTTTGATTTGAAAAGCAGCTTGTGATAAGTGTTTGCATACACACTCGCTAGACTATTTAAATCCATCTTTCGGTTATTTCAATTGTTTTCCATACTTTACTTTTTTTAATCCTCTCAAATGACTAAATTTTACTATAATTAAATAATTTTAAATGTTGTGCTAAAATTGCTATAATGGGTCAGTTAAGAAACTGACATCCTCCAATTTTTTTTTTAAAAAAAGAATGACCTTCCCTATTCTAACACTGGGGAGGTTATATTTAAAAAATAAATAATTTAAAGTTAGTCTCCCAATTTTTCCATGTATAATAGCGCATGCGCTCTATAATAATTCTTGCCTCAATATTTTTAACGTGCCATCATAAGAGATAAGCGAGTTTTCAATTTGACGAGTGAATTTTAACTCTTTCCCAAAACAAATTAATAATGCATGAAATTTGATTTGTAGACAAGTCAATTTCGTCTGAAATCTTTAAATTCTGAGAGCGAGAGAGAGAGGCGACAGCTAAATAATAAAATGAAATTAACATGAAAAATGATATTTTGATGAGAAATCAAGGTTAAGTTTGGACTGATTTTCCAAAGGTCCAACTCTTTTTTCAGACAATAAGGTCAAGAATTGAACTATGATTCCTTAAAAATACTTTTTTTTCTTCTCCTTTTACTTTTTTTTTTTTGGCATAAAGTCGTTAATTTTAATTTAATTTTAACTCTTGAAATTTCCTTCAATATTATATTACATCTTAAGCCAATAAATTATATTATAATACATATTTCTTGGAGAAAAATATTTTCCAAAAGCACAAAAAACAAATCAAACATAGCTCAAAACCTCGTGATTTGAAAGTGCAAGCTGTCGAAACCTAATTTTGTTGTTTAATTATTAAATTTAATTTTTTTAAATTAATAACCTTATTTCATAAGTCTCTTGAAACAAACTTAATAAGCCAAACAAAATCACTCCCTCAACAAACCATAATAGATGGAGTTTTTCATGTTAGAAAAATGGTATACAGAATCCCTTTGTCCACAGAAAAAACAATATCATTGACTTGGTAAAAACCATTCCACAATTACACAATGGTTGGCAAAAACGACCGCAGAACGGTCGTTCTGGAACGGGAACGACAACTGCCACGATAAAATTTCATGATAAAATTTCATGTTAAAATGAACGTGTAATATAACGACGATTTAACAATCGTTGGGGAACTGAACATTGTTTTAATTTCAAAATGCTGCGATAACTGCTACCGTTCCGTGAAATGTCAACTGAATTGGAACAACGATCTTTATGACGCCTTCAATGGCAGTTTCGACGAACCATGAACTCTAGTATTCCACCACAATTTATACGTACGATTAGTCATGTTTTATGCCGACCAAAACCCCTTGATCACCAATGAATCTTGAAATCACGTGCACACACAAAAGAAGGGATATTGGCATATGTAATTTGCTTCAGCTGTTGGGTAAGGGATAATGCACACATTCAACGAGAACCACACAGCTCAATGGCTTTAATTGAGAGCCTTCAAAAGTGGGCAAGTTTTTGTGGTGTGGTGGTTTCCAAGTTGTCACGTTGCAATAGATTTTTTTTGGTGAGGTTTTTTTAATGGAGGAGGGGTCCCCTTATTTCACTTGATTTTAGGCACTCTGCCAACAGACCAATCTATATTGTCTTCAATATGTTTGATGAACTTTTTTATAATTTAAAAATACACTTTCTTCTGTATAACATGAATCCTTCTTGGCTACCCCATGGGGCACCACCCCATGGGGTAGATCCAACCACATGTTGGGTATATTCCCAAGGGAATATACCCAACATGTGGTTGGATCTACCCCATGGGGTGGTGCCCCATGGGGTAGCCAAGCCTTAACCGTATAACATATTCCACCCCAACGTTTCATGTTTCTCATTCTATCTTACTATTTCAATTTCAAAATCTGCTAACTTATATTTTTTTTATAAAAAAAAAAATTTGTCCTGTCCCGCATGATAACAAAATGAGTTCCTATAGCAACGACTTCGTTTTCTCCTCTCTTTACAAAAAATCGTTAACACAAGTTGTTATAGTAGCATATTGTAAATAAACTGTTTTAAATGTTAAAGTTTTTAGCCAAAATATACAAGCTATTCAATGCTCACTTCAAACCTCTTAGATTCTTGGGCTTTACCTTTTGGGTGTGTATTGGATAAACCATCGGACTGACACAATAGCCTGCAAACACGTCAGTTAGGTAAACCTCACTAGGCAAGCCCTATACGATATGCTCGTCCGAGAAAATATTGGTAGGAGAAATAAACTCGTGACCAAAGGTCATGCACTCAACTACTTCACCAACTCGACTACTCGTAAAGGGCTAACATAACTTATATTTGTAAGATAAATTCAATTCAACTATAATAATTGGTATATAAAAAAATCAGGAGCCTTGGATTTGAATTTGAAAGTTGATATCATATGTGTTGCGCCTTAAAACGCTACAACTCTCATTCCTCTATTTTAAATAAAATTATCGTTTTTGTTTTGATGATTACAAAACCTATACATTTTGTACTAATGGTTTTTATTGAGTATGCAGCATAAATTATGATCAAAGTTGAAGATTATAATAGTATTGAAATGCCAAAGAAATTGTCTTTTGGAAGACACGGATCGCCCCAGGCGATGGGTGCCATCGCCCCAGGCGATGGGTGCCAGGCGAGGATCGCCACGCACATCGACAGAGGCGATGGCTAGGCGAGCATGCGGGACAGATCGCCCCAGGCGATGGTGACCAACGCCTGAGGCGATGGCAGCCACAGGGACTTCGCCCCCGCACATCGACTGAAGCGACGCCGAGGCAATGCGCGGGCACGCGCGCGGGGAGTTCGCCCGAGGCGATGGTCTGGAACGCCTGAGGCGATGTGGAGTTCGTTTGAGGCGATGCAAAATTTGGACATGCTGAAGCTACGGCCTTAATTTTTGCTCTTGATCGCCTGAGGTGATCCAGCGATCGCCTGAGGCGATCTGTGCAATTTTTGACCGTTGGAACGCGGCGATGGGTGATCGCCTGAGGCGATGGCTGAGGCGATCCAGGAGTGATTTCAGCCCTTTGAAGTGCAACGGCTAGTAGGAGCCTTGGAGGCCTTCTACACTATAAATATGGATGCTTTGGAGCATTTTGAAGCTAAGGAACAAGTCTACAACTCATACAAAGTGTTGATCAATTGTTGGTTCAAATTATATCATACTCTCCATACATTGTTGTTGTATTGGAGCTTGTGATTGTTTTCATTTGTTGAGTCTTGTTGTCTTCGTGTGAGTACACCGTGAAGGTGTTTCTGTTGGTTTAATTCATTGTAAAGGTCCTCCAACACCAAAGCAAGTTGGAAAATTGTAAAGTCGCCATCAAGTGAAGGTGGTGCAATTGTGTGGCTATCCTTGGAGCCCTTAAGGCCAAGAAGACTCGTGAAGAGTGTTGGTTGCTCGGGAAGAGCTTGTGTACTCGGGAAGAGTATTGTGCTCGGGAAGAGCGTTGTAACTCGGGAAGAGTTGTGTTGTGGCTTACTTGGAGCCCTCAAGGCCAAGAACATTTATTCTAGTGGAACCTCGGTTGGAGGTTATCTAACCGGGAAGAGGAGACGTAGGCGATTCATCGCCGAACTTCTATAACAAATCTTTTTGTTATTTACCGCATTATTTCATTTACGCATTTATTTATTTTATTGTTCATTTATCGATTGACTAAAGGCTTCCGCAAAGCGCAAAATATTTTTATTTTACAAACTCATTTTAAAACGCTAAAGTAGCCAAGGAATCTCATTCACCCCCCCCTCTTCGATTCCAACAAGTGGTATCAGAGCCATTTGATTTTTGTTTTTAAATCAAATCCTTTTTATGGCTAATCTAGCAAATGAGTTTGCTCAAGGTCAATCGACGAATCGCCCTCCGCTTTTCACGGGTGATAACTACGGTTATTGGAAGAATAGAATTTCTCTATACATCCAATCCGTAGATTATGATCTATGGAAAATCATAGTGAAAGGTCCACATGTTCCTTTAAAGGAAGTTGGGGGAATTAGTGTTCCCAAAGATATGGACGATTTCACTAGAGCGGATATGATATTAATTTCACAAAATGCTAAAGCGATTAATATTTTGCATTGTGCTTTAGATATGAAGGAGTACAACCGGATCTCAATGTGCTCAACGGCAAAGGAAATTTGGGACAAATTGCAAATTTGTCATGAGGGCACTAATCAAGTAAAGGAGACCAAGATTGATCTATTGCAACTCAAGTATGAAACATTTGAGATGGATTCCGGAGAAGATGTGGATTCTATGTTTAGGAGGCTCACTCAAATCATAAATGAGCTTGCCCAACTTGGAGAGAAGTATCCTCCAAAGCAAATATGGAGGAGAGCACTAAGAGCCTTACCAAAGGAATGGGATGCCAAGAGGACGGCCATCATAGAGTCCAACAAAGGGGAGAGTGCTTCCTATGATCTTGATGAGCTCCATGGCACATTGGTGACTCATGAGCTTGAAGTTGCCACAAGGAGAGAAGTAAAGGAGGAGGATAGATCCAAGAGAAATGGGATTGCCTTGGTTGGAAGAAAAGATCACTCCGATGATGAAGAAGATGATGATGATGAGGAGATGGCATTGTTCACAAGAAAGTTCAAGAAGTTCTTCAACAAACATGGCAAGTCAAAGACCTCAAGTGCAACCAAACATGAATCCAAAAATGAGGTAACTTGCTATAATTGTCAAGAAAAAGGTCATTATGCTAACAAATGTCCTAGGAAGAAGAATGAGGACAAAGGCAAGAAGAAGGCTTTTATAGCTACATGGAGTGATAGCGACTCCGATGAAGAAGAAGCCACCAATCTTTGTTTAATGGCTCTTGGAGATGAAGGAGATGAAAGCGATGATGAGGTACCTTCTTTTGATGAACTTTTAGAATCTTATAATGATCTTATTGATACTCTTGGCAAAACCAAGATGAGTAATAAACTACTCAAACTTGAGATTGCTAAGAAAGTTGAAGAAAATAATTCATTGAAAAATGAATTAGATTCTTTAAAGATATCATTTTGCAAATATAGTGAAAGTAGTCAAAAGATGAGTGAATTGCTTGGATTACAACGATGTAGCTTTGACAAAGCCGGGTTAGGCTTTTCAAACAAATCAAAATCTTTTTCAAGCTTGTTGGCCAAAGCAAAGCACAACTCTCCTACTTGTAACTATTGTTGTAAAAGTGGTCATACCAAAAATAAGTGTAGGTTTGCTAGAATCCAATACCAACCTAATAAAAGGTGGAAATGGATTCCAAAAGTGCCTTTGAAAGCTAATCATCAAGGACCCAAAAATCAAATGGGTACCAAAGATTCTCCTATTATTAATTTGTCTTGTAGGAACAAAAATGGAATGGAGGATGAAGGGCCAAGCAACTCAAAAGAGGAGTTTGTATTATTCACAACTATAGAAGAGGCTCGAGGCGTTGGACCAATGACAAGAACGAACTCTTGTCATCGAGGGTAACATTTCTTTTATTTACATATTAAATGAGCAATTCAAAATTAATTGGCACAAATTAATTGTGACCAAGAAATAATGAAGCTCAATATTGATTGGAGTAAAATGCATAACCCCTTAGCATGTGCACATATAAATTGTTTTATTGCATGATGTATGCCTATCCTTTTATAGTAAGTGCAATGAATTCTAATTGGAATATGTTATATGATATTATGTGATTAAGCATGCTATATTTGTTTAGATGCTCTATCTTTGAAATAATGCTATCATGATCTTAATAAATGTATCAAATGATGATTTGAGAATTCTAATGCTTATTGGGCACAAATGCATGAAATTTTGGTAGAACATATGCACATTTATGCACGTTTTGAATTCATTGTTGATCGCCTTAAAACGCATGTTTGTATTCCTCAAAATGAATTAATCTTATGCTTATTTGGGCTATTATATGCTTGATGAGGAACATGTATAAAATATGGCTATGTGTCAACATATATTTGTGATTTGTCTATTTATTTTTTGTACTTTTTGATTATCACAAAAAGGGGGATAATTGTGTGATAATCTTGAAGTTTACTTCATGCATAGTTTAAGGGGGAGAGCTTGTGTATGCATAGTTTAAGGGGGAGAGCTTGTGTATGCATGGTTTGAGGGGGAGAGTTGTTTATTTTATGCTTTACTTGATTTTTTTGTATGTGCTATACAATTGTTAAGGGGGAATCAAGTTTACTCACATTTAATTTCAAAAATGCATTTTGAAATCACCTTTTAAAAGTCACAAATTGTGAATTATTGTGTTTTTGAGATTATGTGATTAATTTTGTTGTTAGATGGTTTAATGTTAGTTAGAATTATCTAAAATAATTTTTTGGTCCAAAAATTAGCTCAAAATGTTGCCAAACCATCGCCTCAGCATTCTGTGCGCAGTGTCTCGTCCGTGGCTCGCATCGCCTCAAACGATCGCAAGCATCGCCTCGGGCGTGGCTCGCATCGCCTCAAGCGATCGCAAGCATCGCCTCAGGCGTTCTTGATCGCCTCAGGCGTTCTACAGATCGCCGCAGGCGATCTCGATTTTTAAAGCCAGGAAGCTACGGCTTTTGCTCATTTTTTCAGCAAGATTTCGTGTTTTTCACCCATAATTCGAGATTTCTTCATCATTGTTAAAATCGATCATCCTAAGCCTTTCCAAACCATCAATTTCACTTTCCAAACACCAAATCTTCCAATTCGAAATTTTTGCAAACCCTAACCCCTTTTCTCAAAATCGAATCTTTACCTCAATTCCCTTAAATTTCTTGCAATATGTCTCGAAGCAACCGAGAAGAAGGAGAATCAAGCCGGAGGAGACGCTCTAATCGCTCCAATAGGAATTATTCGGGTCCTCCACTTGATGGTAAGCCAATTCCGGAAGACTATCTTACTCGCAAATTAATTCCGGGTTATATCTTTGATTTCGATTTCCTTAGGACTTCCCAGCTCCCAATTCTTGATTGGATTCAATTCCAACAATGGGAAAATTTTTTCAAACCCCCTAGAAAGAACGATTTTTTGTACCCATCCATGATTCATTCTTTCTATGCCAATCTTGAACTGTTTGAGGGTGATGGTGAGTTAACTATCAAAACCATCGTTTGTAATCGCCCAATTGAATTCAATAGCACTGATTTAGGAAATATTCTTCGCATTCCTTCGGAGGGTCCGGCTAAATTTGCTCTAGCTACTTGGCCCAATGATGGGGTATGTGATCCTGCCCAAGCCTTGTATCTCATATTTGGCGGAACCCCTCAATGTCCAAACCAATCCTTTCTTGTGAATTCAATCCCTACAAACTACCAAATCCTTCACAAGATTGTGATCACCTCGATGATCCCTCGGGATGGTGATCGTCTTAGGTTGAAATTCTCTGATGTATACTTGATGTATTACATCATTACAATGACCCCCTTCAACCTACCTAGATTCATTGTCCAAATCTTTAGGAACACCGCCCATAATCCTAAAAAGGTTATTCTCCCATTCGGCCGTGTCCTAACAAAGATTTTTCTTCATTTCAACCTTCCTTTTGATGACAATGAGAAACTCCCTATCAAGTCCAAGGACACCTTCAATCTAAGGTGTTTTTTGTTTAACAAAATATCTTGGAATCCTTTCACTTCCTGTTGGGTTAATGATCCGGGGAACCTACTTTCTGCCTTCAATCCTAAAGATCACCCCTCATTACCCATTGATAGGATGACTAGTGCCCAAAGGGTTCATTTTCCTTTCTTGATTGAACCAAATATCGATGAGCCACCCATTCAGCATCAATCCCCATCTACATTTGATGACATGATGAATATTGGGGCGGATATTCCAGCTCCTGATAGTCATCAACCTTCTTCTTCTTTTGAATTCAATCCAGACGCCTTTGCCTTTTTTACTTCTCAATTCCAAAGCCTTCGTGAGGATATGAACTCACAATTTCAATCCTTGAGAGTCGATATGAATTCTCAATTTCATTCCCTTCGAGATGATGTTGCGTCTCTTCGAGCTTACCAAGACTCCTCGAGAGAAGATTTGTCGTATTTACGACATGAAGTGGACGCTCTTCGTTCTCAGTTTTCCAGTACTCACATGGATGAGGATACTACTCACGGGAATGATGGTGATGGTGATGGTGATGGCGGCTTGGATTGAGTTGTCTTTGTTTTTGTGTTTTTTAGATTTTATCCTTTTGTAATTGTTTGTAAGGATTGTAATTGTTAAATGATGTTGGAATGGATTTTTTGTTTATGTTGATGGATTTTAAGATGTTGATTGAATCTTGAGTTGATTGTGTATTACTTGGTTGAATTTATGGTTTCTTCAATTTTTAAAGGGAACTATGTCCAATTTTCTTAAAAATCCTTTACCCTTTTTTATTCTCACAAAAAGGGGGAGAATGTATGTGTAAACTTGGTGTAATCTTAATTGATGAAATGCTATTTGCACCTAATTGTTTTTACAACTTGTGACACATTTTGTAAAGGTGATAAAAATGCACATTGAAACATTGTTTATCATTGCATTCATTAAGGGGGAGTTTAAACTCTCTATGCATTGCATTGTTATAAGTCTTATTTTCTTTCAAGTTTACCGGGTTTTGTGATCATCAAAAAGGGGGAGATTGTTGCGCCTTAAAACGCTACAACTCTCATTCCTCTATTTTAAATAAAATTATCGTTTTTGTTTTGATGATTACAAAACCTATACATTTTGTACTAATGGTTTTTATTGAGTATGCAGCATAAATTATGATCAAAGTTGAAGATTATAATAGTATTGAAATGCCAAAGAAATTGTCTTTTGGAAGACACGGATCGCCCCAGGCGATGGGTGCCATCGCCCCAGGCGATGGGTGCCAGGCGAGGATCGCCACGCACATCGACAGAGGCGATGGCTAGGCGAGCATGCGGGACAGATCGCCCCAGGCGATGGTGACCAACGCCTGAGGCGATGGCAGCCACAGGGACTTCGCCCCCGCACATCGACTGAAGCGACGCCGAGGCAATGCGCGGGCACGCGCGCGGGGAGTTCGCCCGAGGCGATGGTCTGGAACGCCTGAGGCGATGTGGAGTTCGTTTGAGGCGATGCAAAATTTGGACATGCTGAAGCTACGGCCTTAATTTTTGCTCTTGATCGCCTGAGGCGATCCAGCGATCGCCTGAGGCGATCTGTGCAATTTTTGACCGTTGGAACGCGGCGATGGGTGATCGCCTGAGGCGATGGCTGAGGCGATCCAGGAGTGATTTCAGCCCTTTGAAGTGCAACGGCTAGTAGGAGCCTTGGAGGCCTTCTACACTATAAATATGGATGCTTTGGAGCATTTTGAAGCTAAGGAACAAGTCTACAACTCATACAAAGTGTTGATCAATTGTTGGTTCAAATTATATCATACTCTCCATACATTGTTGTTGTATTGGAGCTTGTGATTGTTTTCATTTGTTGAGTCTTGTTGTCTTCGTGTGAGTACACCGTGAAGGTGTTTCTGTTGGTTTAATTCATTGTAAAGGTCCTCCAACACCAAAGCAAGTTGGAAAATTGTAAAGTCGCCATCAAGTGAAGGTGGTGCAATTGTGTGGCTATCCTTGGAGCCCTTAAGGCCAAGAAGACTCGTGAAGAGTGTTGGTTGCTCGGGAAGAGCTTGTGTACTCGGGAAGAGTATTGTGCTCGGGAAGAGCGTTGTAACTCGGGAAGAGTTGTGTTGTGGCTTACTTGGAGCCCTCAAGGCCAAGAACATTTATTCTAGTGGAACCTCGGTTGGAGGTTATCTAACCGGGAAGAGGAGACGTAGGCGATTCATCGCCGAACTTCTATAACAAATCTTTTTGTTATTTACCGCATTATTTCATTTACGCATTTATTTATTTTATTGTTCATTTATCGATTGACTAAAGGCTTCCGCAAAGCGCAAAATATTTTTATTTTACAAACTCATTTTAAAACGCTAAAGTAGCCAAGGAATCTCATTCACCCCCCCTCTTCGATTCCAACAATATGTAATGATCACATCACAAATAGTTCTAGGATCTCATGAAAATAGTAAAATAAAGTAATAATTGTTCAAACATATATAAAGAAAATAACATGTGTTTTGAAATATCGAATTGGAGTATGTCACAGTAATTTATAAGAAATTTTTAACAAGAATGTTGAGTTGGACTTGCAAAAGCATGTTTGTAAAATAATTTAATAGTTTTAATACAAAGAAAATGAATTAAATCGGCCAATCAAATTATGATAAACGCACTTTTTTTATGTATTTCCATACGTGGAGCTCGGACTCGATCCATACACAAATTTCCCCAAAATATTAACGATCTGGCCAAGTAAAATAATCATATATAAATTGGAAACTAGCCGTGGGTATGTCGTTTTGTAAAATACATGTTATTGCATCGTGTTCTGTCTGTTGCCATCTTATAACCTTTATGTGTATGTCTATATATATATATATAAAAGATAGTTTTATTTAAAAATTCATTTCAGTGAATTTTCACCAAAAAACTAATTTAGTTAAAAACCTAATATTTTACTTCCCAAATTACTCTTTCATATTTAATATACTAATTATTGTGTTGCAATAGAAGTTTTTATATAGAGCTTATTAAATATTTATAATTAACATACAAAACACTTCATCAAAATTTAAATGTGTTATCACAAAATAGATTGTTTTTAAACAGATGACATGGATTCGAGAGATTAGTTCGAGCTATGGAATGAGAAGGCTCTCGGGAGTGAGGTACCAATGCTGATATTAATTATGCGACTCGTATAAGTAGATACACATTCATTTATTAAAGGCTCGTGTGTGAGCATCATGAAAACGTGTATATTGTATGTATAAATATGTTTTGAGATCTGTCTTTTATATTTGGGTGTTACGTGATATTTAATTGAGAGATAAATTGTATAATGAATTGAGAACATATATAAGTGCATTATAAAGTGTATATGTTTATGTGAAATCGTATTTGTGTTGGAGGAATTCCGATGAAAAGTTTGTAGAGGTTATGTCATAAGTACGAAGCATGTAATGAGAATTCCCTAATGATATAAATTTAGCAAAATTATTTAAAAAAAGTTTGATATATTGCTAATATTTTTTGAAAACCCAGTACAAATGTTCATTTATCAGAAAAATTATTATCCACTAAGGATTCTCAATAACTAAGTGGCTCAACTTTATCTTATATTTTAATTAACTCACAAATCAATTATCACTTTTCTAAGTCAATTTTTTTTAATAAAAAAAACCATACAATTATGTCGCAGACGCATTACCTGTGTTCAATAGGCTACATTTACATTATACTACAAATCAAATAACGAATACTCATCCACACATTTCGTTCTCTAACTCGTGAAAGTTAGATCTTAGAGCAGTAACTTTATTTTTAATTTTCTTGTCCTTTTTGAACTGGAGTATTGACGTGACACCAAAAAATACTAACATTACACCGGATATGTCAGCACCAGCTATTGCTCATTTGATACTGAGGATTGATGATATGTTAGGCTCCACTCCACTGAAATAGAACTAAAATAAATAAATTCACTGCACTGATCCCAAACTTTGACTATTTAAAAATTTAAAAGCCAAAATCTTATGATATAAATTTGGTTGTTCTCCCCAAAAAAAGATCTATATCGGTGTCAATCTCATTAAAGATGAATAAATTAATTTAATTCATTAAAACTTTTGTAAATCATTTCAAATATCTATTTAAGCTAATATTGGACATGAACATTACAATAAACCTCGTTTAAATGTAATTTCATCGTCGTTGTTTCCTTTGCCCATTCACTTATAATTCCATGTTCTAAAATGGGATTATCGTCATCAGCTGCAGCACCTTGTGTAGTTGTTGAACCAAATACAAATGGGCCAGAGTATTAGGCCCAATAAACCCATCAACATGCTCATACCCAATTTTTCTTTTATATGGCTCTGGAAATTTATTCACGGACAAATTTATGTATTATGGAATCTAAGTCGATGTATTCAACTTAGATTTTTATTGATATTTAATAACTTTTTTAAATGATAGATTTTTATGGAGTTGATAGATTTCTATTGACTTTTATAGAATTTTATGGAGTTATAAAAAAATTTGTATAGAGCCTCGTATACCTTTTCAGTGGATTTCTATGGACTTCATCGACTTTTAATGACTTTTTTTAAATGATGGACTTATATGAAATTGATAGATTTCTAATAACTTTTATATAATTACACTGAATTATAAAAAGAATTTTATACTCTATAGATTTTATAACTTATAATTGATTTATTTGAACTAACAATTGAACAAAAATAACATCTTCAACTTATAATATTTTTTTACTATTAATTTAAACAAATTTTACTTATTTAACAGCCAATATTGTGAAAAATCGATATTCAATTATTTTGCATGGCAAAGATTGAACAACTTTTTTGCATATTCAAGATGACGACTTTGAGAATTCAGGCAATCCTGCTATATAATTGTAATCTATAGATTTGTGTAATAAAACAAAAATTTCCTATTAAATAAAATTTTATAAACATAAAATATTTTTTGATGATATTTGATTAGTATAAAAATTTAAAATATACTTTTTAAATTAAACATGATAATTTATGTTATAAATACCATTTGGTTTAGAAAAATATTTATTAAAAATATTTATTAAAATTGTAGGGGTAGATTGTTACAATGGACACACCATCTGGCCACTACGAAACCCCTAAATCCTAAATAAAATATCTTATATTTACCAATATTTTTAAATTTAGATGTTTATTGGGATTAAATAGATTGCTTTAATGTCTTTTGGATTGATTGATTTGAAATGAAACTATTTCAAATTCACCAGTTTCACTTGTTTTGATACCTTTGAATATCTTAATTCATGGTCATAACCATCATTTAAAACTTATGTTTTGGTCATTTGATCTAAATTTTAAATTCTCCCACATTGCAGCAATTTGAAATCCACATTTCATATATGAAGAAAGAAACAATATTGACAGTGTCTTATTCAGCTTTGTTTTTGTGTTGGAATAATTTGTCATATTGTCCTAAATAATATATAATTGAACATATTAAGATTTAGCCTAAATAAAATGATCTGAATAAGATTAATAAAGTTGCGCTACAAACTTCTAGGGGTGAGCATTAGGTTAATTCAGTCGGTAACCGAAATAACCGATTTTTTTTACAAAACCGAACTGACCAAAATTTTGTACTAAACAGAACAAACGAGCCGATAAAATATCGGTTAATTCGGTCGGTAACCGAAATAACCGATATTTTTCAAAAAATTATAAAAAATAAATTAAAAACTGATTTTAAAAACATAATTTTTTTTAAAACAATAAAATAATAATAATAATCGGTTAAGTCGGTTAACCGGTATTTTAAAATCAAAACTTATAATCGAACTGATTTAACCGATATTTTAAAAAGATAAAACCGAACTTCCAAATTGACTGAACCAAATTTTCGAATTTATTCGGTTCGGACGGTTAATACGATCAAACCGAACTTTTGCTCACTCCATACAAACATCTAATGTAGTTATGTGTCTTTAATATGTAGAGATTAATAGACTTTTGTATTTATATGATATGTTTAAATAGATAACCAAAAATATAAATATATGGGATCGTGGTCCCCATATCACACAATTGAGTCATTCTATATTATATCTCGTCAACAGTGAGCGCGGGACAAAATAAAGGACTCTCAAGGTAATTGAAAGATCATTGTACTCAATTATGTGGGAATATCAAATATTATGGATTCAGGTACGCTTCCGTTTATTTTTCTATTTTTAATGACTTAGTGTAAGATTATGTGATTCAAATGATGGTTTTCATCTAAAATTGAAATCCAACATCTTGTTCATAAAATGTTCAGAATAATGACTTTTTGGTGGCCTTTTGTTTTTCAATCTTGATAAAGGGAGAAAGGGTCAATAAATGTGGATTTTAATGTTTCTAGTAAAGGATAAGCTTGATATATTCTCAGTGTGAACAAGCAAGCAAATGTTACCTTTCGAGGAAATTTCCTTTAATTCAAGAAAACCCAGGAAAAATCGGTTTATATGGATTGGGGGATGATATTAATTTACGATATGTCCCAAAAGTATCCGCAAACGGTCCCATGGGCAATTTATTGCTTTTAATTTTCTTTTTAAAAGTTATGACGTAGATGCATTGGGCCATCTTGACGTCTACAATACGCTTGCTTCCGCTTCTAGAAATGACAACACCGTGGTTATAGCGTCAAAATAAAAGAACTCCATCGATCGATCGAGTACTGGTATAAAGTAGAGCGAGAAGCGGAATTACATTTTATCATAAGAAAGTAGTAAAGAAAAGGCGTTCCCTACCCTAAGGTTGCAGCCCAAATCTTACAGTCGATATAGTAAATGGGGTATAGACAAAATATGGGTTTTTCAACTAAGTAGATTGATATTGATTCGAATCCAATTAATTCATGAGATGTCACTGATCTACTGCAAAATCTTAGTATAATTTTAGTATATACGAAGAAGAGAGTCAATAGCACATGGGTGTTCGTGGGTCATAGTTGGTTAGGTTTTTAGCTTTTGGGCTTTGACCTGGCACGATCAGCTACTCGTAAGCCAATGACTAAGAGCGGATTTAGAATCAAAGATTGTGGATAGAATATAATTTTAAGTAAGCAATATGTGATTTTGGGAGGAAATATAATTTTAGTGGAAAATGTAATTTTAGGGGTAATAAATAAATTTTGAGGAAGGACATTTACCCTCTCTTTACTCTCTTTTGCCAGGGTCCGCTCCGCCAATGGCTTGGTACATATAGACTAGCTAGGGTCAGGATTCCTTCGAATATCCCTAGGTTTTTGTAGTTAGACCTAGCAGTTGTTCTTGTATACATTCAACATCAATCGAGATCGAGATCTTTAAAATATATAATTTAATTTATATATCAAAATTATGTTAATAAAATATATCAAATTAAATTTCATAATTAATGCATGTGATCAAATATTGGAAAAAAAATTATGGCTTTTGAAAAAAACAAATTGAAACGAAAAATAGCTCATGAAGTAGTTGTAGCATCAGTTAGTGCTTAGGATTCTTATACAATGCATATATAGGACCGATAAGTAGAGGATGCGGACGATCACGATCGATCGATTGCCCGTCCTTACAAGTAGTGAAGCATATTGACATTAATTTATGTTATATAAGAATATATTAGGTTTTGGATTTGGATTTTTTTTTGTCCGAATATGTATTCTCTGACAGATTGGTTTTTAAACCCGCCTATTATTTATCGTTGTATTAATGCTGGGTAAGGTTGATGTAACTTCTGTTTGGTGCGCTTATTGTACCCATTGAATAAAATTACTATTTGTCTAAGCCAAAAAAAAGAAAAAGTATATATCTTATTATTACGCAAATATCTAATAAGTTTAATAAAAAGAATATGGACAGTTAGCATTCAACAAATATGTGGACTGTGTATATTCATGGACGAAAATGGATACTCTTTTTAGGCTCATTTTTTCTCTTATGACCTTTTTAGTTGAAGCAAGTCGAGATAATTATTCTCTTTTATTTATTTATTTTAAAATAAAATCATTCTTTCTAATAATTTTTTTAAAGAAATACAAAAAAACAGTCAGATTATACATGCGCCACAATGTAAAATCTAGATTTCGCTATTATTCCCTCTGTTTTTTATTTAACAAACAGGAGAACAGAAGTCATACGTAGGTCCATACTCATAATAGTATAATACATGTATGTAAGTCTGTAGATTCATCATCTTTCGAGTATCCGTAGGTTATATATGTACGTATTATATATAATATATATGACTAATATATACATATATAGAGAGAAAGACAGAGAGAAAAGGCGGGATCATCAAATTAATACTTGTTTTCATTTTTATGATTTGATCCAGATTTACACGAAGTAGCACGTTTTAGTTTCCAGATTCATCGTTAAATCGAAGGCGTATGTATATTCAGGGTTACAGATCTATTATACTACCATGGATCGAAAGAGCCACGCGACAAGAAAAAAAAAAAAAGTGAAGTGAGAGCCATATTATGGTGGTAACTCTCTTGTACAGTTGAGGGGGTAATCAGCATGCTCGATGTCAAGTCATGGGCTGGTTTCTTGAGCCCTTCTGCCGAATTTCCAGTTCCTTTGATGTCGTCCTACGCCACACATCTTAGTGTGTGCACAAAACACACACCGTGCAGTACCCTCAAAAGGGTACTAGGGAAGAAACAAGACAAACCGAATTTCCCTACCATTTTCTTGTCTACCACTTTGGGCAATATGAGTTCACCTGGTACTACCGTGGAATTTCTCATCTGCGTAGGAGCTCTCTAAAGAAATATATAGCTTAGTAACGATATTAGCATATATGCCTATGATTCAACGACGGATCAGGAATGTTGAACGTATTATTTCATATAAATTAATTTGAAAGTTGAAACCAAATTATTACATGATAGCAAGTATGAATTTGATGATCCCACCTTTTCTCTCCCTATATCTATATGCTTTCTGTAAATCAACTTGAGTTGCAGAGATTAATTGAAAACGAAAGCACAAAGAACTGTATTATAATTATATATGAACAGTAAGAACAGCTAGTTGTGATGAGGAATAGCTAGAGATCGGACATGTCAATCTCGTCCTGCGAAGAGACGGACAAAACCCTGGACACAGATCTTTAAAGTACGAAGAAGTTCGGAGAAAATCCGTCTCTTTATGGCTCCTCGGACTGGCAATGGCGGGTAAGAACAGGTCGTAACATTCTTGAGCTTGGTGATATCCATGTCGGTAGAAAGCAGTAACGCCACCGCCTTCATCTTCTTTGTCTCATCGGCATGACCAGAATCAAACATTTTATTAGTTTTGGAGCCAGAAAAAGTATACATGTATATCATATATGTATATAGGTGATTGATAATACTATGATGATGGCGTTTGTTTATATTTATACTGTCTAGATATAAGTGTGGGGGCGCCTTTTATTTTCTCCGAAGTTTCCTGACCAACACTTTCAACCCACTTACATGTATGAAATGGTTTTGTTTTTTGTTTTTCGGGGATTAAAAAATCAATTATTTTAATTAATATATATATCGCTGCAAATAGAATCTAGAGATAAAGGCCATGAATCTAGCCTAAAAATTTAAGGGACAAATTATATAAATTTTATTAAAAAGTGATAAAAGTATAAGATTTTTAAATTTTTGGTGGTAAATATATATATATATATATATTTTGCGGGAGGCAGCATTTAGGGGTGGTTAACGGGTTGATCCGATCCGGAACCGGGTCCGATAATTCCGGAACCGGTCAGATCCGTTAAGGAACCGGATCGGGTTTTGGGTTGGACCGGTTCCAACCCGGAACAGATTTTTTCGAAATTTTGAATGTATATTAGAATAAAAAAAATTTATCTGACCCGGTATCTTACTGATTCCGGACCAGTTCGGAACTGGTTAGCCCGATCTCGGTTTCGAACCGAACTAATCGATCCGATTTTGGGTCGGGTCCAAATTGACCTGACTCATTAAGTAGCCCTAACAGCAGTGATGCACAGCTTCGCCATGTGAAGCTTCATTATTATTTAGTTTTATTCTGGTAGCATCGTTTTAACTGGGAGGAACTGGGAGGGGATCAATAAGTTCCGCACAGACAAATTCTTTGGAGAATTCAAACATATTATTGGAAATTCCACATAAATATGTCAATAATTAATGACCGAATCCGGTACTTGGTGGGCTTAATAGTTGCATAATCCAACTTGAAGAAAAAAAACAAACTATTATATAATAATTATAATTTAATATTAATACATTTGTGAAGCATTATATAAACTAGTTTCTTTCTCCACGCTTTGCGTGCAACATATTTTTTTTGTAAAGTGATGCGATAATTATAACGTCTGTTTTTTTATTTTTGTTTTAGTTTTTTTAATTTAAATGTATACTAGTTGTGATGGTAATATTTTAAATTGGTAGGGACATGAATGTAATTAGATATTGGTCTGAAAAAGATCGGATCACTAAGATCCTTTGTCATACCTCGATATGACGTATACATGTGTTATATGTTTATGGTGTAATCATGATTAATTACAGTATGATATGAACTCGGGTTCGGATTGAACCGAGCAGGAGTAAAGCCATGTATGAATGACTTCTCATTGGAAAATAAAATACATTGAAGAATCAAATAAATGAGTTCATAACATGAACACATGATAGATGGACTTAACATTATTATGTTATAGTGGAAAAGAGACTTGAAGTAGGGGTGGGAATCGGGACGGGTTTCGGGTATTCGGGATATTCGGGTTCGGGTAATCGGGTATCGGGATTACTAAAGGCATACCCGAACCCGAACCCGAATATGTCGGGTACCCGAAATTCGGGTTTCGGGTACCCGAACCTTGAATTTTTATTTTTTTAAAGAAACGCTCTTTAGATTTAAACCTAAAAAAAATATTTTTTTATTTTTAATAGGAAATCGGGTTCGGGTACCCGAACCCGAAAAATTTTTCTCTCAAACCCCTACCCGAATCCCGTCCCGAACCCGCCACTACCCGATCGGGTAATTCCCGATTATCCCGACCCGATCGGTAAATACACGATCTGGTCGGGTCGGGACCCGAATTCCCGAACCCGTTTCCCACCCCTAACTTGAAGTGCATCACATAGCTGAATCTTCATTTGTTCTACATTTAACATGAATTTGGGGAGAATGTGAATTGCATGTCATGTACATTTGAATTTGAGGTGAGGAGGTTATATGAAGATAAAATCAGATTTATCTCACACAACACACCATAACTCACCTAGTAATTTCTACACATTTTCTCTCATCCTCTTGGAATTGTTGTTGGAGTTGGACTTGCAAGAACAACAAGGAAGTGCATAATTTGGTAAGGAAAGTAGAAATTTATGATTTGTTATCATAATTGATGAATACATGTGCTTAGTGTAGCAACCTTGCAGCATGTGAAGTAATACTTGCACATGAATTTCTATGAGGTTAAAAGTGATCATTTGAATGTATAAAATGATGGAAAGATGTGTATATGATGCTAGTGTATCTAGTGTTCAAGTTGTTATGGTATAAATTTAGGTGTATGAGAAGAACTATGAAGATAAGCATCAAAATCGCCATTGTTTTGAAAATCTGTTGTCGACCGATCGATCGCTAGGCTCGTACCGATCGATCGGTGAAACAGGGTAAAATAAGGCGGTTCATGTACCGATTGATCGCTGAAGGCGACCGATCGATCGCTCAAATGCCATAGCATTTTTCAGAAATTCAGACTTTTACGCGATCGATCTCTAGCTTCCGACCGACCGATCGCTAGGATTGTCTGTTTGGACCGATCGATCGCTAGAGTGACCAATCGATCGGTAGACTTAAATGTTATATTTTTGTGGATTTTGATTTTAATGCCTATGATAACATGATATATTGTTGGTATTGTTGTAGCATCATCACAGGGGACAAGACAACGAGGCGGTTAAACAGTGACGCCTAATTTATATCGTTTTGTCGCAGAACAGGTACGTTTTGACGTACGAGTATATGATATGGATTTGATGATGATGTGAGCATGGTATCATATGATGAATGATATCATATGCATGCGCATTCATGATATTACATTGTTGAGATAGATGCCACGATAGATGTGTAGTATATGCTTTGGCTGAGATCGGTGCCACGATAGATATGTCAGTGTTGGGCATATGCTTTGGTTGTGATTGTTGCCACGATAGATATACTACATATGCTTTGGCATGAGAGATATACGCCGGTTGGGTATATGCTCTGGCTGTTATAACATGTGAGGACGGTACTATGATATGTGCTGCTAATATGAAGATGTGAGTAGGTTCCACTGACATATTGAGCTGAGATAGACATATCATATTGGTATGGTTATAACAGGATGAGGAGTGAGACATGTCATGTCATATTTGCATTTGATGATGCATGATACATGACAATCACATTGTTGTTTATAGTGCTTTATCGTTTATGTTTTATTGATATTGCACTGGGATGGTTGTGTCTCTATACTCATGTTGTGTGATTGTTTCTGTAGGGACTCATAGACGTGGGAGGACGGGATTGTGAGTCTTTTCCGCTGCGAGCTGAACCACTGCCTAGGAGTTTTTAGTTTAGGTTGTTGATATGTTGTATATATGTGATATATAGTTATGACAAGGTGTTTGTCAACTTGTAACAACCTACATAACTAAACTCTTAATTAGTGTATGCTTTACTTAATTCTGACTCACATATGTATAATGAACTAATACATAATGGATTAAGTAACGAGGACCCCACATCCTTACACATTATATATAGTATAGATAATTGGCCATTTGACGTAGGCAGCGAATTTATGGAAAATGTGAGCAATAAAAAAATATGAATAATTTATATAACCAGATTCGTGCAGTTCGGTTTTGACGACGAAACTAGCTAGCACGAGTGGTGAACTCCCCTGCTAGTAGCATGGTCTGATATTTTAAGGTAGGTCAGCTATCACGATAGTATAAACAAGCTATCAAATAACATTTATGTCTCACCTCAGTAGAACTGCTGCAAATCCTCCTCATGAGCTCAACCCAACCCATCTGGTCCATAAACTTGGCATCTACAGGGTTGCACAGGTCCCGGGCAAATGCCACAGCCACAAAACTGGGACTCTCACCTACTAGGCGTACATCACTATGGTAAACTTTTAGGACGATGGCTCTGTTCCGCTCTATCAGGTTTGAGGTGTATCAAAAGCCTTCTCAGAAAAAAAGATTTCTCAGCTTGGGGGAACCTCTTGGAGGGGGCAGCTTCCACCACCACCTCCACCTCAGAAGCTGCAGGTGTCGTCCTTCTCTTTCGAGATAATGGCTCCTCAGGAGTCCCAAAAGAAGAGCCCTCAACAGCTGGGGCTCGAACCTCGACTGATTGCTCAACCAAGTTCGCTTGCAATTTCCTCTTTTGATGGGCCTTAAGAATGTAGGCACTCATGACTCTAGAGACTACAAAAGAATAAGATCAGAAAAGGAAAAAAAGAAAAGAAAAAAAAGAAATAATAATATGCTAAAATATGCAATATCTACCAGCGCTCCCTCTGAATTCCAAGTTGGCAGGGCTCAACCCAAAATAGCACAAGATGTCCTCAGATAGCAATTTAGAAGACTTAAAATCCCGACCTCCTATAACTCTCAAGGCCTCAGTATACGTCTTGCTTTTTTTTAAAAAAAATTCGAGGCTCGGGGAGAACATGGAGGAATTCATGCCACTCAGTACAAATATCCCAGGGCTGAGGAGGTTTCACGAAAAGAAATGATTTTTCCAATATTTGTTGGAGGACGGATAACCTTCAATAAATTGGCAGTCAGGTCGACTCGACAAATACCAAGGGCCTTCCTGAGACCTCTTGATAGACATAAAATAAGACAGAGAAGGACAATCTAAATCAAGGCCAAAAGATCGGAATACTATAAACAAGCTACATGTTAACCTAAAGAAATTAGGAGAAAATTGTGTAAGACCCCTCATTCTCATCACACTAATAATACATCATGTGTAGGATTACATAAAAACTTAGGCAAAAGTCTATTCAATTAACACCAAACACCATCATAAAGTATCACCGCTAGTTCTTCACAATTTAAACAAAATAACGACTTGGCTTACCAACAGGGAAGACAATATACACTTCTCTCAAAATATTACATTTCCAAAATATCAGTAATGTCTATTTATACGTTGACTCCACTCTAGTCATCTAGTTCACAGAGCTTCATGTTACTCCTCTAGACGCTTCAATACTATCTCCCCAAGCCCTCCAAAAGATTGAAACCTGGTACCTGTTTCCACATAAATATCCCCCACACGGGGTGAGCACTTTAGTAATAATCATAAGTTCAAAGCATAATTATAATTCACACTTTACAGTATATAAAATTATAACACAAGATACTCCCTGAATATGACTCAGTTTCAGATCTCGCAAGCTTTTCTTGTTCTCACAATTCATTAATATAATAATTAGTCATCATCTCACAATGAACCACCATAATAGTACACTAATATTTTCCAAAGATGTTCCTCATATATATTAAATCATAGACGTTCCTCATTTATATTAAATCATCGCACACTATTTAGCGTCGACCCTAACACATCGCACGCTCACTAGCAGCAACCCTAACACATCACACGCTCATTAGCGGCGACCCTGAACCATCGTACGCTTAACAAGCGACGACCATAACACATCGCACACTCCATAGCGGAGACCCTGAACCATATCCATATCAATCTTAATAATGATATCCAAACGCATTAAATATAGCTCATATGTCACTATGTACCTATTTTCACCGGATCACAATCGAGTTATCCTTCTCTTTTTCCTGAGGCTCGAGAAGGCTTTACATGGATTCAACAAGGCAATAGAAATTCATTATCAAAGCCTTAAAATCATAAAATCTCACTTCTTTAGCATAACATTTTATGCTCAATATCATAATTTATATTTTGAGCAATAACATATATGGACCTCTAAAATTGTCTCACAAAATTTGATGAATTTTTTTTATATTTGGACCGATCGATCGGTCCTCGGCTACCGATCGATCGGTCGGGTGCAAAAAAAATTTCTTCACCTACGGCTTTGCACCGATCGATCGGTCGACGTTGTATATCGAAAAATCTCCATTTTTCTCACCTCAAACTTCCCCTTTTCCCTTATACCAACAACTCCACATCTTCCATTCTCAAAACCTTTCTCCAGACCAACTACAAGCATCAATCCATATATTTACACAAATATTTAACAAAACCAACAAGAATCAATTAAAACCTCAACAAGAATCAAGATTGCTAAAATCATATGCCAACACAATCATCTCAACTCAAAGAAAACACCATGTAAGCATGAAGGAGCTTACCCCAAGCAAAACACCTACAACTTGAGCTCAAAAGTGGAAGTATCCCTTGAAGCTTGAGGAGAAAAGGTTGAATGGGGAAGAAGGGGAGAAAATCGGTTTTGATTAGGTGTAGTGTGTGAAGTTTCTATCATGATTTTCTCTTTTATTCAAGTTTTAGAATTATATTTTATTTTATAATAATAAAATCCCTTTCTTTTATCTTGCATAAATGCAAGACTAAGTGCACCTACACCACTTATTTCCTTACCTCATGATATAATTTGTGTTTCTTATTATGACTCCCACTATAAATTCCAATAAACCTTTCATTATTATCACCATTAAATCAAGTAATTAAAATATAATTATTTTTAAGCATCACAATTTGGCTCAAGTTCAGATGGTAAAACTGGCTGAACCGAAGAAAGAAATCAGGAATGGGAAAACAAAGACCCCCCCTTCTAATTGTTCATGGTAAAAAGTATAGTATCCCTCAAGAAGTTGATGGTTACGGTCCTCCTCAGAAAGAATAACGAAATCATACTCCGGAGAGGCATTGCTGAGATCCCGAAGACGTGGTTCATCGTAAACCTCAAGAGAATAAGCATATAGCTCGTACTAGGGAAAATCATTTGAAATTGAAGGACCCTCCAACTCTAAAATATTTGAAGTGGAAGGACCTTCCAGCTCCACAACTTGGAGCTGACCTGAAGGTGAAGGGTCAGGTTCCTAAATCTCCTCAAGACATGGAAGTCCCTGCAAGAGATTAGAATCATACTGATTTATCTCTCATAGGACTTCACCAGTTAGTGGAGAGGTGAATAATTTATAGAGACCTGACATCATAATTGAAATTAACTTAGTTTACAAGGATGACGTACCTAAAAGAAATGGATTAAGACTGGAAACAGGGGATCTACTTCGGAACGACAGTATAGAGGTCGGGAGCCGAGGTAGTGCGATCAAAGAAAATCAATGAAATGAAGGGGCCATATATGTATAATTTTAGGGAATCCAGACAAAGATCTAACCGTTGGTTCATAGTCCATCAAACGATTCAAATTTGCCTCGGAATACGGAACGTCGCCCTAACTGTCATTTTTCAAATTTGAAATTCAAAATTTGAGGAAATTGTACACTTGTTTCCCGCCTAAGATTTAATCAATTCAGATCAATAAAATGCAATACGAACTTCTGGACTTCGACGTTAGCTCGACTTGAAGAGGGGGACAGGTCATCCCCAACAAAATAGAGACACATCATCTTAGTCGGATGAGCTGACCTGTTCTTACCGACCTAATACACTTTGGTCCCAGATTCAATGACATGCTTATTATTGCGACCGAGCTGATCTCAATAGCTGGCATGATCTCCTTAGAAGACTCGTCAGCCCCTTTTCCATATCTTTGTGCTAGTTCTCCGTGTTTGCATCTTCTCAAGCTCATGATACGAACTGGCGCGGTGTACATTAGTGAGATTCTTATATTCACTTGGCTGCAAGAGGGCATACTCTTACCTCACTCACCAGGACTCTCATTTATAGTAAGGTCTTAGGGATATTGTTACATTATCAATGATATCCTCAAATAATATCATATCTTATCAAGATCCTATCAAATCCCGATAAAGAATGAATGTATTATATTTACATGGTAACTCTTTCTCTATAAATACCAGGTTTGCTCTACACCTTGGGCATTCATATTCATAACTCTCGCATATATCACAACTTATTTTCCCTTCTCTCGTTTGACTTGATCGTCAGAGGGGACACGTCGGAAAATTCTTCATGCCCCCTTCTCACTTTTCCTTTGTGATTTCAGATAATTATAAGTTAGGGATACTGCACAAGCCAACATTACGACTTGCATTGAAGAGCAGAGTGATAATATCTTATCTCTTATTTATATAACCAGATTTGTGCAGTTTGGTTTTGGCTGCGGTATGAGTTTTTGTCGTAATAGTTTATAAGCTTTGTTTTTACGTTTTTACATTCAGAAATTGAATTTTGTTTCTAAAGCGTATTTTTATTATACGTATCAAATTTTACATATATATGTAAAATTAGTGATATAACACCACCAAATATCTTTAATTTTTTTAAAAAAATATTTATGGTATCGAATACAATGTCATCATAGATGAGGGGCATAAGTAACTACCTTGGTGTTACTGTGTGTTCATCGATACTCTAAAAAATAAAATAAAAATTTAAAACACCATATCCTACTTAAATTATTATTTTAATTAATTATAAAAAAATCTTATAAAAATCATCTTTAGAATTCTTAATTTTAATATAAACTCTAAATTGTATATCAGAATTATTAACACAAAAACGTATTATATGTAAAAAAAAAAAAAAAAGAACTAATGTGTAAGTTTTCTCAACAAAAATGTGCACTCTGTTTTGTTAATTGCTCCTATATTTCACATTTGGTGCGTCACAATTAATGTGCCTAGTGTTGCTTATCCTTAATGAGATCCAACTAAACTCTTTGTCCGGTTCAGCCTAACTTACTACAAAGCCCATAATAATAAGGAAACGTATCCATCGTCAATGTGGGTTAACATGACCCAAATCCATGGTTTTGAATAGAAATCGGATGTAGTAGTTTTATCACTCCAAATCCTTTGTAACTCCTATATATAATCTCCCATTATATATAGGAGATTATCAGCATTTTTAGCGCTCACGAGTTTTTTGCATGAAAAAATTAAGAGAAATTTCCAGTGAAAAATAACCCAAATTGGAAAGGCTTGTGTAGCCTCTCAAAACATCAAATTTATTTGTTCTTTTTGGTTCTTAGATTGTGAAATCAAAGTGCAACTCCTTATGATTGTATTTACGTTTCGTGCAACCAAGTCGGTCAAGAAATGACGTGAATTCAAACCGATTAATTGAATCCGACAAAGAAGGAAGTACAATTAATATTCCGCATATAAAATAGTACAATTAGAGCATGTTTGGTAGGGATGATGGTGGATGATTAGGTAATGAATATTAAATAAACCCTTGTTCCTTTCAGTTATTAATAAACTCTCTTAAATACACAGGCCCGTGATAAATGCATACTAATTGGTGGACAATTGTCCAACCCTCCCCCCTACGATTACCAACCCATGGTTCAACGGTGCAGATGATAGTGAAATATTTACCTTATTGCCCTAGCCGACATCAAACAAAAAATAATGCTCATTGACAACCCTAGCCAACATCAAACATTTATCTTCTGGTAAGCGCCGAAAGCATACGATTTGGAGAAGGCGATTGTCGGTCTGCAACAGCCAAAAGTATTTGTCTCTGGTAAATCATCAAAACTTTCAGCAAACTTGTGTTGTACCATTTTGGCAAATCGATTTCATATATTTTATGCTATTAGTCATATAGCTTTTCAGGTTTGATTTAACATGGTTTCTTACTCGTGATGTGGAAAGCATTTGGATATTGTGAGCATTTTCATACATTATAAAAACTTTAAGTAAAGTTTGCTCTAAGAACGTTTTTGAGCGAATCTTCTTTTGTAATTCGTAATCCCATTTCCCCACTGGTGTATTCACTCTTCCTTGTTCTGTCTCACTTACTAAAAATTTTCAGATGTTTACACACATTTTTCGGCAATCGTGTTGTTCATTTTTGGGTTCTTATGCATTTATAAATCATAATGAATTGTGTTAAGTGTTTGTATTCAGGGTTAACAGGGGTAGTATCGGATTTACACATAAAAATCATTTTCTGTATCCTACTTAAAAAAATCTTACCAAACATCATATTATATAATCATACATATATAACAACATTTTTTAATCAGTACATTTATCACTATATTAATAATCATTCAATAATCCTATCATTCAAACCAAGCGGACCCTTAAGGTTTTATGGAAAAACCCTCAATAATTATCTTTTTACGATATAATCGGACAGCAAGGTGAAAAGTATTTTAAATGAGTTATCCAAATATTTTTATTATTTTAGTTGAGATTCACCCCTTTTCAAGCTTGCTCTTAGCTGTTGCCGGCGGATATTCAATTTTTAGCGGCATGGTTTTGGGTGATGGCATCGGAGAGGATGGATATTCAATTTTTAGCGGCATGGTTTTGGGTGATGGCATCGGAGAGGATGGTGGAGGAATATAAATTTTACAAAGTTAAAATATATTCTGTTGTAAGTCTTAGGGAATTCCAACTATACATCAGGCAACGCTGAAGCTTTGATGCACCACAACATAACAACCGTTTGAGTAGGAAAATCCTAATATCGTTGATAAAAAGTTTATTATTGACAAGTTTGACATTTAAAAAATCATAAACTGTAACATATAAATAGTATTTTAATATATTTTGATTGCATAGTTTCGTTACTTTCTATTTTGTCCATCAAGTTAATGTAATATATTATATATTATTTCTTTATGTTTATATATGTATTATAAAATAAATTTTAGCCCGATAGATTAAAACTTTCTTGTTACGCCCATGCATGTTTTATCAGATTGTACTAATAATAATCTCATTGTTACTCGAGAAATTTTGAACTAATCCCCAAATGAATTGTATTGCAGGTCTCTTGCCAAATCGTCCATCGTATTTCTTAGCCCTAATTTGAGCAGAAGAGAATTTAGGTTTTGAGATCATTAAACTAATTCATAGGATGAGTCACCAAACGTGTACACTAGTACCCTGACAAAGGAAATAGCTTTATTTAATTCCCTCGTGGCAAGGTTTATGTTCAAAATAGAAACGTTGTTGATGCCCTTAAGGCGCTGTCCTCAAAAGTAATATTTACCATTCAAATGGAATCTTTTTTTCCTTTTAAAAAAAAGATTCCAAATGAATGGTGTTGATGCCCGTAAGGGCACTACCTTTAAGGGTATCATCAAACAAACCGTTCAAAATCTTGTGTACTTTGTTCATCAAAACCATATTCTCAATGTTGTTACGAGAATTCCGATGCTATAATCAAATCATAGTATCGAACCCAAAATTATAGGGGAAGTGGATTTACGGTGTAGCTTCGAAATTCCCTAATCTTCCTTATCCAGTCCCTAGGAATTAAGACCATGATCCGACGGGAAAGCTGCTTTGACCCAATTCAACGGCCAAGATCTCACTCAGACGGATGTAGGTCAACCTCAATATCATGCTTCCCCTATTTATTATCATAATAAATACTAATGGTGAAATGTTTTAATCTTTGAACCGTCTTAAAAATCTCAAATAATCTAATTAGTAAATTATCTCGTTTTATCTCATTTCAGTATTATCTCTTACTTATGTAAATTTAATCTCATTATTATATCATTCATCTATATTATTAATTGATACTCAGCAATAGGATGATCTCACCTCACCTTATTCTAGTCGGTCGACCTCCCGACCTAATCAACATTTTGTCCTCGGGAGTGTCATACCTTCAAGACCAGAAGACCTAATTCTCAGAGCTCAGATCATTCAACGCTGATTCTAATTTCCCGACCTACCGACCTACTTGGATCAAGGTACATATCATTCAACATTGATTCAGAAACCAGAAGACCTAATTCTCAGAAATACCATTGGGCCGACCTCCCGACCTAATTAACATTTTGTCTCCGGGAGTGTCATACCTTCAAGACCAGAAGACCTAATTCTCAGAGCTTCCATCTGAGTTTCAAGCATCTTACCTCTAAGAACATGTTGACCGAGTCTACGTTGATCAGGCACGCCCCGAGATTTCCGGAAGTGGAAATGAGTAGTGGTTTTATCAGTTGACAGACATGTCCCGAAATCCCGGGAATCGTGTGAATCGTGGTCTAACTGCTCCAAAGTGCACACTCTTGAGTTAAACTCTATAAATAGCAAACCAATACAAGATTTCAGGTATGCATTTTTTCCTATACGCATTATACAGCACCTATTCTCTTACAGATTTTGACAGATATTTCCCGTGACCTGACTTGAGCGTCGGAGGGGACACGCCGGAAAAATCTTCCGGCCCCTTCTAACTTCTAACATCTTGTTTCATATCTTAGCAGGTCATTCAAAGATCTGTCCTTGATTATCTGGTCTAGGGAAGAATATAAAGAGAAGTCGTTAAACCCTTTATTGATACTTAAAAAGCATCACTCTTTTTGGGAGCATCAATTGGCGCCGTCTGTGGGAATATCGTTCGAGCTAAGGCGTGGATATGGCAACAGGAAGAAGAGGACGCGGGAGAAGAAGAGCATCTGAGGGGAGAAATCCCCCTGAATTATCGGAAAATCCTGAAAATACTTTACCAGAATCATGAGATCAGATGCCTACAGTAAACAGAAGGGTGGGAGATCTCACTTTGGAGCAGTTGGCTCAGTACATTGCTCAGACGGTGGATATGGCGGTGAGGGGAAACCAGATACCACCCTGTCATAATAATCCACCAAGTCAACCTCCCCCTACGAATGTGGGAAGTCATCCAGTTGACCCAGAGCAATTAGCTACTGGTCAGCCGATGGTTGAACCTATGTTACCAAATCAAATGGAGCTAGTATGGGAGGAGATACGAAGATTGGGACAACAAAGGGGAGAAAGAATGTCTACATCCCGACGTGAAAGCCCTTTTCCCCCCCCAATCTTGAGAGAAGATCTTCCTCCGAATTTCCGACAGCCCATGATTGGAGAATACGATGGGAGCGCGGATCCTGAGGAACACCTCGGGAGGTTTGAAAATGCCGCGTTGTTACATCGATACTCAGATGGGGTTAAGTGTCGAGTATTTTTGACCACACTGGTAAGGTCGGCTCAACAATGGTTCAATTTTCTCAAGCCAAATACTATTCGCAATTTTGAAGACTTCAGTTCTGTCTTCTTGAACCAGTTCGCTAGTAGTAAGAGGTACCAAAAGACCTCTTTGAATCTTTTCACTACGAAGCAGCAGGAACAAGAGTCCTTGCGAGAGTTTGTGCAAAGGTTCAACAGTATAGCGTTGGAGGTACCTACTGCCACGGCTGATGTCCTCATCAATGCATTCACTCAAGGATTAAAGGCGGGGGAGTTTTTTAAATCATTAGTAAAAAAACCCCCTCGGAATTATGATGATCTACTGGGCCGAGCCGAAAAATATGTTAACTTGGAGGATGCGCAAAAACAAAGAAGGGTAGAAATGAGACCAGAAATGAGAAGAGAAAAGGTGGAGTCAGGAAAGAAGAGGTTATTTGAAAGGGGGGATGATCAGGGCAGAACTAGAGGACAGCTTCTAACTCGAACTCCTTTGACAATGAGTTTAGAAAAGGCTATGGAATTTTGTGATGAAAAGAGGAGGTTAGAAAGACCGAAGAAGGCAGAAAAAGGACCTCGCTTACCTCCCTCCGAAAAATATTGCAGATTTCATAGGGAATATGGACATTTTACAAATGAATGTCAGAGATTGGAAGAAGAGGTCGAGAGGATTATTCAAAGGGATCCCCAGATTAAAGCAATATTAACCACAAGGTCAGAACCCTACAGTCCACGCAGAAGAGGAAGAAATCAAGTCTGGGAAGATAGTAAACGGGAAGCTCGGCGAGATAACCAACCCCATCATAGGGGTTGGGAAATTTCACCAAAAAGCACGGACAAAGGAAGAAGGGAACAGGAGCACAATAATCCAACCCGAGGAATTATACACATGATTTCAGGAGGAGCAACAGATGGAGACTCTGGTCGAGCCCGCAAAATGCATGGACGGAGATTAGAGTGCTCGGAGATTGTGACGGAGGTCAATCTTAAATCTGATCCAGTAATATCTTTTGGACCCAATGATTTAAGAGGAGTTATTGCACCACATACTGATGCCCTGGTAGTCACAGTTACCATTGCAAATTATGATATAGCTCGGATATTCGTGGACACAGGAAGTTCCGTCAATGTGTTGTTCAAAGAAACTTTGGATCAAATGCAGATAGAAGGTTTTCATTTTGAACCAATCAGAACACCTCTCTATGGCTTTACCGGGCACGCTATTAAGCCTATGGGTCAAATCACCCTCCCTTTGTCAATGGGAAATGACTCCAGGAGAGTTACAAAAATGATTGACTTCACAGTAGTAGATGCTCCTTCTTCATACAATGGTATAATTGGCCGACCTGCTATGAAGGATTTTCGAGCCATTTCTTCCACCTATCACCAAAAATTAAAATTTTCATCGGGCACAGAAGTTGGTGTATTACAGGGGGATCAAAAGATTGCTCGAAACTGCTATATGAGTGAAGTAAAAGAGGAAAGCAAGAGATTAAAGCTCCAGGTCAATGCAATAGCAGGAGGAAAGCCTTCAGAACAAAACCCGAAAAAGTTAACACTGGAAGGCGCGGAAGAAGAACCTGATTTAGTGGAGCTCAGTTCTCCCTTAAAGATGGTTAAGATTGCCAAAGAACTAAGCCAGGAGGTCCGAGTCAGGTTAATTGCGTTCCTAAAAACTCATGAGGATGTATTCGCATGGTCAGCTCGGGAGGTGGGAGGAATAGATCCCACTATTATGCAGCATCGCCTGAACATCCTTACTGATGTAAAACCTGTAAAACAAAAGAAGAGGCACTTTGGCACAGAGAAGGATAAGTTAATTAGAAAGGAGGTGGATGAGTTACTCCAAGCTGGCCATATCCGTGAGGTACAATTCCCAACTTGGTTATCAAATGTAGTCTTGGTGCCCAAGAGTTCAGGAAAGTGGAGAATGTGCGTCGACTTCAGGGATCTTAATAAGGCTTGCCCTAAGGATTGCTATCCTTTGCCACGGATTGATCAATTGGTGGATTCTACAGTCGGGTATCAATACTTGTGTTTCATGGATGCCTATCAGGGATATCATCAGATCCCATTGGCTCAAGAAGATCAAGATAAGGTAAGTTTCATTACCTCAGATGGGACATTTTGCTATGTAGTAATGCCTTTTGGATTAAAAAATGCGGGAGCTACATACCAAAGACTCATGGATAAGGTATTTGCGGCGCAAATAGGAAGGAATATAGAGGTTTACGTGGATGATATTTTAGTAAAATCAAAGTTGGGAGATGACCTCATTTCAGATCTCACAGAAACTTTCTCAACGTTACGATCGTTCAATTTAAAGTTGAATCCCCAAAAATATCTTTTTGGGGTGAAGAGTGGGAAGTTTTTGGGTTATATCGTAACAGAAAGGGGGATTGAAGCTAATCCAGAGAAAGTGCAAGCGGTACAATCCATGTTACCTCCTAAAAATCTGCAAGAGGTACAAAGATTGACAGGTCGGATTGTAGCTCTTTCTCGTTTTATATCCAGGTCAGCTCATCGGAGTCTGCCATTTTTTCAAGGCCTTCGGAGGGCCAAAAAGTTTGAATGGGATGAAAGATGTGGAGCTGCGTTTGAAGACCTTAAGAAATATTTGGCTGAGCTCGCGATCTTAACCAAACCGAAGATTGGAGAACGTTTATTTGTTTATTTGTCAGCAACAGAGGAGGCTATTAGCTCGGTGCTCATCAGGCAAGAGGATAATGTTCAACAACCTATATATTACATATCTCATGCACTGAAAGGAGCGGAGCTACGATATATGGAGATTGAAAAGTTAGCTCTGATATTGGTAATGACCGCTCGACGATTAAGACCATACTTTCTTTCGCATCCGATATCCGTACTTACCAACAGCCCGTTGGGGAGAATATTAAATCGAGCTGAAGTATCAGGACGACTCGTGAAATGGACAACTGAGCTAGGAGAATATGATATAAATTATGAACCTCGAGTAGCTATTAAGGCTCAAGCTTTGGCCGATTTTATTGTTGAAACTATAAGGCCTGAGCAGGGAGAGATTTGGAAGATCTATGTGGATGGATCTTCCTCTAAGGAAGGCAGTGGAGTGGGAGTAATTTTAATATCCCCCCAAGGAGATGAAATCAAGATTGCAGTCAGATTGGAATTCCGAGCTTCTAATAATGAAGCAGAGTATGAAGCTGTTTTAGCAGGAATGCGAGCAGCTAGAAATGTGGGAGCTACTAGGATCCATATCTTTTCTGATTCCCAGCTAGTGTCTCAACAAATGAATGGTGTTTACGACATAAAAAATGAGAAGCTTGTTGAATATGCTCGGGTGATTGAAAAGGCTAAAGATTTCTTCGTGGAAACAATTTTTGAGCAAATTCCTAGAGAAAAGAATGATAAAGCTGATAGCTTAGCCAAAATGGCAAGCTCTTTATACAGATGGAAAGATCGGGAAATCATATCACAAATTGAGTTAAGCCCTTTCTCTATTCCTAAAGCCCCTGATTTGGAGGAAGATGATTGGAGGGCTGATATTTTGGGTTTCCTACAAAGGGGGGTCGTGCCCAATGATTCTAAGAAAGCATATAGGTTAAAGCAAAGATGTTTGCGCTTCTTGCTCTTAGAAGGAATATTGTACAAAAGATCTTTTTCCCGACCTCTGCTCAGATGCTTGGGTCCGACGGACTCGGCCTATGTGCTAAAGGAAATCCATGAGGGATGTTGTGGTAATCATCTTGGGTCGTTATCATTAGCTCGGAAGGTTGTCCTGGCTGGTTATTTCTGGCCAACCATTCAAAAAGATGCCGCAATTCTTGTCAGAACATGTGATAGTTGTCAGCGACATGCCAGGCTTCAACTCCAACCTGCTGCTATGATGAGAGCAATTGTAGCTGCTTGCCCTTTTGACCAATGGGGAATTGACATCGTTGGTCCTTTCCCCATAGCACCAGCCCAAAGAAATTCTTAATTGTAGCTATTGACTATTTCTCTAAATGGGTGGAGGCAGAAGCTGTTGCTAAGATTACAGAACAAAAGATATTAGATTTTATATGGCAAAATATTGTTTGCAGGTTTGGCGTACCAAGAAAATTAATCTCCGATAATGGTAGGCAATTTCAAGGCTCATTGATGAAAGCATGGTGCGAAGAGATGAAGATACAGCAGGCCTTCACTTCAGTAGCTTATCCTCAAAGTAATGGCCAGGTAGAAGTTACCAATAGGTCTTTGGTACAATCTCTCAAAGCTAGATTGGGAAGAGCAAAGGGCAATTGGGTGGAGGAACTCCCTAGTGTTTTATGGTCTTACAGAACCACTTCCAAGACAGGAACTGGCGAAACTCCTTTCAGTTTAGTATATGGAAATGAAGCAGTCCTTCCTGTAGAGATCGGAGCTCAGTCGTGCAGAATAATCCATTATGATGATTCAAATGATGAAAAAAGGTCTATTGACCTTGATCTCATAGAGGAAGCAAGAGAAGCAGCTGCTCTTCGGATGGAAGCCTACCGAAGTCGGGTAACAAGGGCCTACAATCGACGGGTCATCCAAAGGAGTTTTCAAGTAGGGGACTTGGTTTTAAAGAAAGTGCAGGATGTGGAAATCAGGAAATTAGATCCAAAGTGGGAAGGTCCTTACAAGGTGGTAGAAAAATTGAGTTCAGGTGCTTACTACTTAAAAGACATGGATGGAAAAGTTATAAAGAGGCCCTGGAATGCTTATCATCTTCGCAAATACTATGCTTAATGTTATTTTTTCTTTTTTATGATGATGTAATAAATTCCTGCTCTTTCTTTGATAATACAAGAAAAATGAAGTATTTTCTTCAAAAAACAATTGTCAATAAAGCCTTACAAGCTATATCCGAGGTCAGAGCTTTACGAGCTTATCCGATCTCCTGAGATAAAAAGACTTTACGAGTCTCAATAAAGCTTTACAAGCTATATCCGAGGTCAGAGCTTTACGAGCTCACCCGACCTCCCAAAATAAAAAGACTTTACGAGTCTCAATAAAGCTTTACAAGCTATATCCGAGGTCAGAGCTTTACGAGCTCATCCGACCTCCCAAGACAAAAAGACTTTACGAGTCTCAATAAAGCTTTACAAGCTATATCCGAGGTCAGAGCTTTACGAGCTCACCCGACCTCCCAAAATAAAAAGACTTTACGAGTCTCAATAAAGCTTTACAAGCTATATCCGAGGTCAGAGCTTTACGAGCTCATCCGACCTCCCAAGACAAAAAGACTTTACGAGTCTCAATAAAGCTTTACAAGCTATATCCGAGGTCAGAGCTTTACGAGCTCACCCGACCTCCCAAAATAAAAAGACTTTACGAGTCTCAATAAAAGCTTTACAAGCTATATCCGAGTTCAGAGCTTTACGAGCTCATCCGACCTCCCAAGACAAAAAGACTTTACGAGTCTCAATAAAGCTTTACAAGCTATATCCGAGGTCAGAGCTTTACGAGCTCATCCGACCTCCCGAGATAAAAAGACTTTACGAGTCTCAATAAAGCTTTACAAGCTATATCCGAGGTCAGAGCTTTACGAGCTCATCCGACCTCCCGAGATAAAAAGACTTTACGAGTCTCAATAAAGCTTTACAAGCTATATCCGATGTGAGAGCTTTACGAGCTCATCCGACCTCCCACGTTAAAAGACTGCGAGTCAATAAAACTTTATAAGTTATATACGACTTTAGAATTTTACAAATTTTTCCAACCTCCGAAGACAAAAAGAATTTATAAATTTCAATAAAGCTTTACAAGCTACATTTGAGATTAGAACTTTCCGAATTCGTCCGATCTCCAAAGATACAAGAATAAATATCACTAGCTGGATTGATCTCTTAAATAAAAGGATGTGGCAGGTCTTGATTAGCAACCAGATGGTGTTTTTTGATCAATCATTCTATAATTTGAACCTCAGATTTATAACAAGACTCCTAACTTTCAGATTGATACAAGTACAAAACACGTTCATAGTTCAACATAAGTCACTTGTCTCAAATAATTACAGTGAAAATATGAAAATCTAAACATTGTCTGCCCTCACAGGGAACATTACAAGATAAAGGAATCTCAAACATCAGGAGGAAGGTTCTGAAGAGCACGATCAAAATCTAAAAAATCTGAAGAAGTTCCTTCAGGAGGATATCCTGCCTCTTTGAATTGAGAGATACACCCTTTGAACCCAATCTCCAAATACCCATAGGCCTTCTCCCCACATAAATCCGTAAATTCAGAGGACTTGAGGAATTCTTCTTGAAAGCTGGCTTTCGATTGGGAAGCTCTTGCCTCTGCCTCTTCCCAATTCTTCTTAAACACTTCCATCTCTTGAGTGGCCACTTCGGCGACCTCCCGAGATGCTTCTAGAGCTCGACGGGTTCCCTCCAACTCCTTGCTATAAAGATTGGCATTCTTTTGAGATTCTTCAAGTTGGGCCTTGAACGTGTCTGATTGCTCCTTCAACTTAGCTATTTCTTGCTCATGGATAACTTTAAGGTCATTGAAAGTACGTTGAAGCTCAGCGTTATTAGCTTCAAAAGTTTTAGAATCCCTCAAAGATTGCCTACGAAAGTTGTTGGCTCGGGAGGAGAATTCACCCAGTAGGAGGATAGTCTAAATAAAAAATAAAAGATCCCAGCTCAAAATACAGCAAATATAAATAATAACAAGTAAATATATGGGCAGAGGGAGGATGTTTCATAAACCTCAGCAGCGCTGCTACAAGTCCTTTTAGCCAGCTCGGACCAAGATAGGTCGGCCATGAAATCACCATCTGGTGGGGTGGCTAAGTCACGAAATAGGGAAATAGCTACATTACTGGGACCTTCACCAACCAAGCGCATCCCATCATGGTAAGACTCAAAAACTCTTTCCCTTGATCTTTCCACCGAAGTCCTCGGAACTTCAGTACGGGGTTTGACTTGCCTTAAAGGTTCCTCCTCTGGAATTGAAGCTCCCTGTTCCACAGTCAAGTCAGTAATCACCTTTGGAAGGGCAGATTTTTTCTTACGCTTTAAGGAAGTCCCAATAGCCTCGGTTTCCCCTGATACAGCAATGGTGACAATAGGAACAGTAGGCTCGGGAGCGGTAGTTGAACTGGTTTTCCCTTTTTTCTTAGCAGCCGCTTTCAAGATAGAGGCATTCATGATTCTATCAACTGAAGAAATGTAGGCATTCATGATTAGATACCATAACAAGGGGAAGACAATATAATAAAAAGAAATAAGTTTTATTTTATCTACCGAAGATTCCCTTCAAGGGTACATTTGCCAAGCTCAGACCACGGTGACATAAGAGATCCTCAGATAAAAGGCGAGAGATATTGAAACACCTCGACCCGATCACCGACCTCACCTCGGTAAATAAAGGGCTCCTCCGAAACCCATCAGGTGGAGAAGGTAAGTGGGGGAGATGATCACGCCAGCGGGAGAACATTGACCAGGGACGAGGAGGTTTAATAAAAAAATAATAGTTTTTCCAATATTTGTTACTTGAGGGGTACCCATCCAAAAATTTACATCCAGGACGAGCAGAAAAGTAAATAGGTCCTTCTTTAGATCTTTTAGGAATCATGAAATGACTAAGGGAGAAGCAGTCTAACCTTAATCCTAAAGCTCGGAATAGAACTACAAAAGAACAGAGGAGGCGAAAGGCATTTGGAGCAAATTGACTAAGGTTTAAGTGATAGTATCTACTAAGTTGTAAAAAAAAGTCAGGGATGGGAAATCGAAGCCCCCCTTCAATCTGATCAAAATAAAAAGTGTAGTAATCAGAGGGGGGCACGTGAGGCCGATCCTCAGGAGAAGGAATGATGATGTCATAATCAGCAGAAAGATGGCTTAAGGTACGTATTGTATTTTTAGCCGAATCGTTAAGGCCAGAGCGATAATGGACATACCAAGGAGAATCCTCTACTTCAAGGGAATCTACTGGTTCCCCGACCTGAACTGTAGTTAAGGTTGGGTCCTCAGTAAGAAGAAGGCGTCCGACCTCACTTCGGGAGGAGGTACTGGGGAGGGAAAATGAATATTCAGAAGATTCATAACGATCGATTTCCCTATACACAGCACCCGAAGTAGAAGAGGTGGAACCGTTATCAGATGACATAATGACTATATAGAGGTCTCCTAAATTTTTCGGAGTAAAAGATGAAAAGGAACAAGATAAATAACAGATCTTACCTAATGAGCGAAAAGAAGAAAGAGGTCGGGTCCGAGCTTTCTGCAACTAAAATAAAAGATGAAATGAGTGAAAAAGACAGGGTATTTATAGTAAAAGTATGCGCAAAAGAGACCGTTGGATGAAAACGATATAGAGGGTCAGGATTAATCTCGGGAATTGGAATGTTACCGTTGGCAATTTGAAATTCAAAATTTTCCTATTTCCCGCCCTTATAAGTTCAATGCTCGGTCAAGTATACGAGTTTCTGACCTTTGGTGTCAACTCGACTTAAGGGGAGGGATTATGATACTCAGCAATAGGATGATCTCACCTCACCTTATTCTAGTCGGTCGACCTCCCGACCTAATCAACATTTTGTCCTCGGGAGTGTCATACCTTCAAGACCAGAAGACCTAATTCTCAGAGCTCAGATCATTCAACGCTGATTCTAATTTCCCGACCTACCGACCTACTTGGATCAAGGTACATATCATTCAACATTGATTCAGAAACCAGAAGACCTAATTCTCAGAAATACCATTGGGCCGACCTCCCGACCTAATTAACATTTTGTCTCCGGGAGTGTCATACCTTCAAGACCAGAAGACCTAATTCTCAGAGCTCCCATCTGAGTTTCAAGCATCTTACCTCTAAGAACATGTTGACCGAGTCTACGTTGATCAGGCACGCCCCGAGATTTCCGGAAGTGGAAATGAGTAGTGGTTTTATCAGTTGACAGACATGTCCCGAAATCCCGGGAATCGTGTGAATCGTGGTCTAACTGCTCCAAAGTGCACACTCTTGAGTTAAACTCTATAAATAGCAAACCAATACAAGATTTCAGGTATGCATTTTTTCCTATACGCATTATACAGCACCTATTCTCTTACAGATTTTCACCTGACTTGAGCGTCGGAGGGGACAATCCGGAAAAATCTTCCGGCCCCTTCTAACATCTTGTTTCATATCTTAGCAGGTCATTCAAAGATCTGTCCTTGATTATCTGGTCTAGGGAAGAATATAAAGAGAAGTCGTTAAACCCTTTATTGATACTTAAAAAGCATCACTCTTTTTGGGAGCATCATTAATCATTTAATTTAATAATTTACAGTTAAAAATATATTAGAATATGATAATTATTTACACATATAAGACTTGAATATCACAAAAATACATATTATACGCAAATATGTAGAACCACGTTGTGTATAAAATAAATAACTCCGCGATCCGCCCTTATGAGATGTGCCGAGTTGGTGGATTAGACGAGTGTTGAGGCTTTTGATCACGAATTCAATTCTTCATACTAACACTTTCTTCGATCGATCATGTCGCACTAATTTTACATAATACGTTTATTGACTGACATGGTATAAAGTTTATTACGTCAGTCTATGAAAATAATAATAACTCCGCGATCAAAGATCGGTGATAACACGTCGAGAACAGAGACCAATCAAGTTGCCACGTCAGCTTTTGCTCGACAACCCCATGGGATGGCCCCAAGCAGCATTCCGGTTTAGTAAACCCCCCACGTTCTTCTACAGTTACGACTTATACAGGCTTGCGCCTGGTTTTTTCTGAATCAATCATTTGAGTTCTTCGTTTTTACCATATTGCCCTCATCACTTTTTTAAGAAAATGTTACTTTTACGTCTTTACCCTATCTCGTTATATGACATATCACTTTTCTCGAGCAAAATCCCCTACAAATACCGAATAAGGTATCCGAATAGAAGTATCCGAGCACAAGATATTCGAACACTATTAAACACTGCTCGATATACTTGCCAAGGAATAGCGGAAGAACCAGGTGTAACCAACAAATCAATTGGCGGGGATAAACGTGCAATAATGGAACGCGGATTTCTCGGACACGCTTGCCCCAATAACACCACGATCAGAGGAGGTCGTGTTCCGAATTTTCCACGAGTTAACCACCGAGACCAGCCCTATAAATACACACTTGTGGTCTCATTGCAAAATGTTGGACTTTTGAGATAAGAAAAGACTCCGAATAGAGCATTTTAAGTCTGTTCGGTCATTTCCCGTATTCATTTTCTAATATTCTTGTTTAGGAGTTTGTTATTCTTGTTTCGTTTCAGAGTCATGTAACAAATCCATTTTTTTTAAAGTAAAGAATTTACACTGAACAAGGTCCCGTGGTTTTTTCTTCATTCTTGAGGATTTTCCACGTAAAAAACGTGGTGTCTTTTGTTTTTCGCAAAGGCTTAGTTCTACCGAACACGATAAATAACGAATCACATCACCCTCCATGCAAAAAGCCTAAGAGGCATCACATGATCATTATTTGAATATTCCAACATCAGCAGTCTAACGCCTAAGAATATGGGTTACAAAACGTGGGGTCATTGCTGACACGGCTCCCGCCATTGTAGTGGGCCGTACCGGCATGTTAGTATTTTTTTGGGGTTAGGCCTGGCACGACATGTGGGTCATGGACTTACGTGGCGTACCTGGTAGCCCACGGGTTAGCATTGCTTGTTTTAATTTTTTAAATTTTTTATATATATATTTTTAAAATAAGTTAATGTTTATAAAATAATTATAAATTTGGAAACAGTAAATTAATAAATACATTGACACAATTTTTATCAATATTCAAATTTATTATTATAAAAATTAAAAATTACAATCACCAGTTAAAAATATAAACTTATAAGGTGATAATAAAAATACAGGAGCCACATATTCAAATTAAAAAATATATGGGCCAGCAGTCGTGTCGGCACGGTAGCAAAATTGGCCGCCCATTGCCATATCTACGTAAGAGGTAGACTAGAATGAAAGTATATCGAAAAATAAAATTGAGAAGGAAATCCGAATTGTCAAAGAAGCTAACCAACAAAGAGAGAAATTCATCGAAAGAATGACAACATGGTCAGTGGAATCCAATAAAAATGAACTTACCATGCGAAAAATGAAACTAATAAGCGAAAAAAGGTAACTTGACCAGAAGCTAGCTAAAGAAGCATAAAGGGTGACAGAGACAAAGTTAAGTGGTAATACAATAATAAAAATCTAAATGAAAGTGATACCAAGAAGTAATTTGTACATAGTAACAAATAAGCAAACAGTAAATGATAAAGACGAGAACAAAAAAATAGAGTATAAATGGCAGAAGCAACATGATAGCTAGTAAGAATTAGTAGATTGAAGTGGCAAGGTAAACCTCATATCCATTTTGGGCAGATTCGAGTTCGAGTCGCGTTTAGCTTATAAAATTGATGTAGCCTTTAAAATGGGCAAACCTGGTGCAGGAAGCTCCCGAGATGCCTGGGATCCAGGAAGGGTCGGCCTCAAGGGGCTCAACGTACGCATTTTTCCCCTACGATGAAAGATGTTTCTGCGACTCAAACACGTGACATCCATGTCTCATGACAACAACTTTACCATTATGTCAAGGCTCACCCCAAATTTACCCCTTCCCCAGTATAAAAAAAGAAAAGGAACTTTTTTATACTCTATATTGTTATTTTAAAATAGAGAGATTTATTTCTTATTATAATAATGCTCTTCTTCTGTATAATATAGTGTCTTAGGTCAATCTAAGATCATGCCTCAAAGTATATGCCAATATTAAATTCACCAAGCATGGTTTATAAGTTATTTTTATCTGACTGATCTGCACATTCAGATTATTTTGGTTATTCAAGTTAATATTTATTTCAATTCTTGTCAATAATAAATTTTACTTTTGTAAAAATATTAATCGGTACAGGTAGTTTATATATAAAGTAAATTAATATAAATTTGAAAATTTGAGTCGAACAAAAAGTCAAACATTGAACTCCCTGCTACTACGATATTTGCACATTTAGATGCTACTATCGTACTCTTATGTATAAACCAACAAATAGGTATTATCTTAAGGGCGGAGTCAGGGGGTCCGCGAAATTTTTTTTGATGTTATTAAAAAAAATTAAAAACATTTTACAATTTTTCTGAAAAATAAAAAGTTGCCATCCTAATTTTTTTTTTCTTCGCTCCGCTTCTGGTTATCCTGGTTGGTCTTGACGGATTGTTACAAATTTATAATTTTGGGGTTATGGTGGCCTGTGGCTGGTCATTTCGGTAATTTCACATGCCCATTGGACAGAAACTACCAACTTGCTCAAGTTTATTGACACCAACTTGTTCAAGATCTATGGTTTTTCCCACATGATCTTTCCTTCGATTGTTATGTTTGGTATTTCTCGAGCATTCGATCGATTGCTGTGTTTGGTTTTTGCCTTGTAAAATCTTGAACCGGCTTTGTTACCATTGGGAAAAAAATTCAAATTTTATATCTACCTTGTTAACTAAAATTCTGGATCCAATGTTAGTAACTCAAGACTTGAAGTTACTTTCTTGGGTTTTCTTATATATGTCTAAGATTTGCTGACTTCAATTACTAATTGCTTTGATTCGGTTGAAACTTGGGTGATTTTTTTTATTTTTGGGTCTTGTTGATTTTTGTACTTTTGCGGATCTGTCTAGGATACATTTTTATGAGATGGAGTCTAATAATGGAGCTCAACTTGAAGACGAAAAGAAATTTAGCACAGAGAAAATTAATGGGGACGGGTCAACTTTGGGTGACGCAGAAATTATCAGCAACAGTGAACCATTTTCTGGTGGAGATGAAGTGTACAAAGATTCAATAAATGAAAAAGAGGGTGTTGATTCATCTGGGCCAGAAGTCAAATTGTCTGAATCTGTATCAAGAAGTAGAACATCAACTCAGAGCAAACGAGATTCCAATGGTAATGGTCCAGTGAACAGTAATTCATCCAAGAATCAATCTACTAGCTCGAAAGGATCGGTTGTGCTTGGCCGTAATACTAAGCCTAGTTTGAGCCAGAGCCTCTTGTTTCCAGCCAAAGGCCGCCACTCGGATGTTATGAAAAGAAGCGTTGATATGTATCCCGTAAAGTCATCACAGAAAAATGGTGCAAAAGCTGATAATTTTAAGGGTTCAGGGAACCCACCAAGGATTCGTCAATCTTGGGTAAACCTTAATTTTGCATGTTTTCACGTCTTCTTTCTTGCATTCTTATTATATTTCCTGACAATTGAGAAATTGTATGTGTCTAATTCAGCCGGTGCAACATGTAAATGGGAATGGGAATGAGACAAACCCGGCTTCTGATGGGTATGTAGCAGTGACCTTTCTTTATCTTTTATTAGTTTTTGTTACTTGAAAAGCCCGCGATTTAATTGAATGCCTCTTTGTATGATAATCTGACTGTTGATTATTTGATTATATTCGAAGATTGGTCGAAAAGAATCCGGAACATATCAGCAATGCTTTACCTGTTAAGGAGGATGATACCGGTTCCATTACTTCATCGTATAGCTTCAGATTTGACTCCATTATCTTATGTTATCTAGTCCGAAATTCTTTCCCGTCAAACCGAAATGTTGATGAATTGGTATAATTTGGACAGAGATGCTACTCCTCAACAGAAGACTAACGTCTCAGCATTCCCATTTAGATTGGAAGAGCGTGCTGAAAAGAGAAAAGAGGTCGACTCTATAGTGTATATATCTCCAATTTTTTCAAAAACATTGAACCTTGTGATAGAGAATGTGTCTTGTTCATCAGTTTTATTCGAAGATCGAGAAGAAGATACATGCCAAGGAAGTTGAAGTGAGCAACCTTGAAGCAAAATCGAAGGTGCTTATATCCAACTGAAAACCAATGTGTTACATTCCCGTACCTAAGACATAGTTTTTGGTTTGTTTCAAGTTTTCATGTTCTTGTATTTGATATGCCAGGAATATCAAGAGGCGGAAATTAAGCAATTGAGGAAGAATTTGACGTTTAAAGCTACAACCGATGCCGAGTTTCTACAAAGATCCCCCTCCAAAAGCTGAACTCAGAAAGGTATATGAGACTCTTAAATCTTGATGATCACACTAGTAGAACTATTTTAGTGTGATTCTTTATTTCGTTTGATTAGATACCAACTACACGAGCCGTATCTCCTAAGCTTGGAAGGCGTAAAAGCACTGAATCAACTGCTAGAAACTCACTCGAAAATGGAGCTTCCTCTCCTAGTCCAAGCATAACTAAAGAAAATCACCTGTTGGATAAGTCTGAGGCAAATGGTGATAAGGGCAATATCACGGTGAAAAAATCAATCAGAAGCTCGGTATCGAAACCTCGTACACGACAATCTTTGGCTGCTAAAAACGTAAAGAATGGAGAGGAAGAGAAAAAACAAGTTCAAACCAATGCACCTAACTCGGAAGAGATCCAAGAACTCGAGAATCAGATTGCAGAATGTCCGGAGAAGAATTGTTCTGATGAAAATGGAGAATTTCTTGGTTCAACAAATTCAGTGGCAATGGCTTCTGAAGTCAGTGTTCAAGATTAAAGATTTTTATTTATTTATTAATCAAACTTTAAATTATGGTTCTTGCACAAAGTTCAGATTATGAAGTTTCCTTTTTGTTGTGAATATTGTTGCTATATGTCAATGTTTTGAATCATATATTTGTTGTCTACGGTATACAGTGGTATGTTATAAAAAAAAAACAGAGGCTGAATTTTATCATATTCCCATATTCTTATCATTGTTTGTAGTAAATTCGTTTTTTTTTTTTGCCCTTTTGCACTTTCACCGTCACGTTCTTGCGTTTCCGTTGTGAAAATTTTATCTTTTGCCCTTTTATAGGTGTGCATTAGCCATTGCTTAAAAGCGACAATTGTATTTGTTGTTTTCTTTGTTTCTGTCGAGTTTTGTTGGTGTTGGCTAGTTCTATGTTGTTCCTGTCATTCATTAATATAATTACTATTTTCAGTTTTAACAAAATACTTCTATTTACGATTTCCTCTTTTACACATTGCCATAATTGTAAGTGAATAAAATAATTTGATTTGGTTAATTGGATAAATTGGACGTTAATTTTTTAAAATATAAATTAATTTGGTTCGGTTTCGATTATTTTTCCACAATTTGAATAAATTTTGTGTGTTCATTTTTACATTTTTTTCCAGATATTGAATAAATTTTGTGTGTTCAGTTTTTGTGTGTACAGGTCAATTGATTTTTTTGAAGAAGTGATCTTGGATGCTAATTAGATGTGTCCCCGCCAATGTCGCTAAAATTTGGTGTGGGCTTATCGTGTAGGCCCAAATTAAACCACTCAATCTCAAGATTCATAACAAAATAGTAGCAGCGTGAGTAGGGATCGATCTCATTAGAAGGTGTGAATCTTTGTGTTAACGAAAACAAAACAATAAAATAAAGATGGAGTTGTGAAGATTGAATTATACTAATTAAATTAAAAGCAAGTGATTAAACTATTGGAAGCGATTCTTGGTATCGGTCAACTCTACCTTGTATATTATCATATATTTCATCAATTCACAAAAGACTCAATTTTATTTGAATATTCATCAATTGGAAATCCAATTCATCCCTCACCTTATGCCTAGTCAAATAGAAACCAGCGTTCAATTCAACTATTATCAAATTATTAACCAAAACAACAACAATTAAGATTAATTCAATGATAGCTTCCAAAACTAGCAAGTAATGAATCTAAATATAAACGCACACGGTTTATATTAATTTAGTCAGTTGTTTTCCCTAAGAACTTAATAAATTCAACAGTATAAATATAGTTAGTTGCTTCTTCAATTAGATTATTCAAATAATTTCTTATTTGATATCTAATTAGCAATAGATTACATGCAAGTTACTAGGTTGTCAATCCAATAATCAAACACAAAGCATATCAATAATACTTAGGAAAACACTGATATTCAATACAAATTGATAATTAAAGAACAAGAATCTCCCCACAATTAATAAACTCAAGTTATAGTCTTCCTCAACCAAGAATTAAAATCTAGCTACTCATAATCATAACAAAATAAATAAGTTATCTTGAAAACATTAAACAAAGCAAAAGAAAGAAGAAAACTAATCGGATCTCCACTCGTCAAAGTTGTCGATCACGTTTTCGCTTTGATCTTCATAGCCGTCTATGAAAACAAGAAAGAAAAATTCTAAAACTAGTCTAACTACTTTACCCTAGCTAGCTATCTAACGAATATAAAGTTCGATTTTCGAGTTGTATATGTAGGGGAGGCTAATAGGTATGTTAGAATCCATGTAGGAAGGAAATAAATCGAGTTCCCATATTTTTGAGGACTCTGCGGTGCGATCGAACGGCAGAACTCGCGATCGATCGCCTGTTTATTTTTTCAATATTTTCGAACCACCGATCGATCGTCAAATGGATCGATCGATCGCTGGCCAAAAGTTCTGCCAGGCGCGATCGATCGTGCTCCGGGGCGAGATGGATCGCGACCTTTTTCCTTTTTTATGCATTTTCTTTGTCCACTTGATTCCTTATCAACTCCAATACATTTATTGGTCTTTATTCATCATTATTAGCTCGATTTCTTGGATTCCACCTACATTCACACAATAATTCGATTAGGTAACACATGCATGAAATTAATCATTAAAATACACCTAATCATTGACAATTAAATCCACTAAATGTATCTATTTCTAGCCACATCACATATAAAAGTAACTGGTGCACGAACTTATAAAATTAACTGGTGCACGATTCTTAAACTAACTGGCGCACAAACAATTCTTCCATGTTGCACGAAAATTTATGCACGAACTTATATCAACAAACAAAACTTATTAAAAATAACTGGTGTATGAAACTTATATCAATGCACAAAACTTAATAAAAGTAACCGGTGCAAGGACTTATAAAAGTAATTGATGCACGAACATATAAAAGTAACTGGTGTACGAACTTATAAAATTAACTGGTGCATGAACAATTCTTCCATATACATCCGATGTGGCTACAATTTCAGCTTCTGCTCCCTTTCCCACAATCACACTTGATCTCGCAAAAAATCCAAACTCATTACAATTCAAATGAGCCTCGCCACAATCACACTTGATGCATGTAAGTTTAACAAGTTGGTGCACGTAATTTTAACAAGTTGGTGCAAGCAATTTTAACAAATTGATTATTTTAATAAGGTGGTGCACATGAGTTTAATAAATTGGTGATTTTAACAAGGTTGTGCACATAATTTTAACAAGTTGGTGCACGTCATTTTAACAAATTGATGATTTTAACAAGGTCGTGCACGCTATTTAAGAACTTCGTGAATTTAACAAGCTGGTACACGTGATTTTAACAAGTTGGTGCCATTAATTTTAATAAATTTATGATTTTAACAAGATGGTGAATTATGTGCACTAGTCAATTATGTGCACCAATTATTTCATGTGAATCATGCATCATCAAGTGAATGTCAATTACGTGGACAAGTTATTTCATGTGAATTATGCAAACATGCATAGAGTAACTAATAAATTGAACCAGCAACTGAAATCGAAGTACAAAAGTGGTCAAATCAAGACCAACGGAAACTGAAGCACAACATAGCGTAAACCATCTAAACAAATGAACAATTTGTGGACAACACCATAATAGAGTGCATCATTAAGTGAATGCCGATCATGTATTTGTAATGTAATGGAATTTTACTATATCATGTCATGACTATTTAAAAATAAAAATTTTCAACTAGTGCTCTATAGATCGATCATACCCCAAGCAATAACAGACCATGTTATCAAGAAGATAGTGATCAGCACACTTTCTATACATAGATCATACACATTTCTACATTAGCAGATCCCTTTACAAGATTCCACAGGTCAAAATGCCAACTATACTCTCTTCGAGAGCTAGAACTGGCCACAAATATCTAAATGCTGATTTCTTGGTTCGTCTCATCAGATCCTTCCAACCGGCTACAAGGATGAACATGTGGAATACCCTGTAGGTTGTGGCCCTTGGAATGTTGAAGTTTTCATGTTAGCAGTTTCCATATCAAGTTCTGGAATAAGTTGTGTGTCCGAATGCTCATTCACGTCCAAGATTTTACAAAACTTACGACAGGTTACAAATGCTACACATGTGGCAAATGCCTCTAGAAGAGAAATTGATGCATCTAATGCCACAGAGTAAAATCCATAATGTGACTATGTGAGAACCGAACTTTTGCTCACCGCTAA